>JAEOAD010000513.1:0-175746 GCA_036365145.1 Orientallactaga sibirica
ATAATCTAAAAAGATGACCAAGGTAGTCGATTCACCTCATTTGTAAAGTAGTTTGTTGAGAAAACAAACATCTTCATTGCCAAACATTGTACTGTGTGAAATAAGCTCATTCAGTTTTAGGAATCAGTTGCTTTCCTATAAAGAAGGTTGAGTGCAGCAAGTTCAAACTTTCCTTGTTAATGTAATCTGAAAAGATGCACAACTTAGTAGATTGGACTCATTTCTAAAGTAGTTTGTTTACAAAACAAACATCTTCATTACCGAACACTATACTATTTGAAATGAGCTAGTTGAGGTTATAGGAATCACTTGCTTTCCTACAAAAAGGTTGAGTGCAGCAAGTTCAAACTTTCCTAGTTTGTGTAATCTAACAAGATGTACAAGTTAGTGCATTCGCCTCATTTCTAAAGTAGTTTGTTTAGAAAAGAAACATCTTCAGTACTGAACACTGTACTGTGTGAAATAAGGTAATCGGTTCTAGGAATCAGTTTAATTTCTACGAAGATGGTTGAGTGCAGCAAGTTCAAACTTTCCTTGTTAATGTAATCTAAAAGATGCACAACTTAGCAGATTGGCCTCATTTCTAAAGTAGTTTGTTTACAAAACAAACATCTTCATTACGAAGACTATACTATGTGAAATAAGCTAGTTCGGTTCTAGGAATCACTTGCTTTACTATGAAGAATGATGAGTGCAGCAAATTCAAACTTTCCTCGTTTAATGTAATCTAACAAGATGTACAAGTTAGTGGATTGGTCATTTCCAAAGTGGTTTCTTTAGAAAACAAACATCTTCAGTACTGAAAACTGTACTGTGTGAAAAAGTTAATTCCGTTCTAGGAATCAGTTTCTTTTCTACGAAGATGGTTGAGTGCAGCAAGTTCAAACTTTCCTTGTTTGTGTAATCTAAAAGGTGGCCCAGTTAGCAGAGTTACCTCATTTGTAAAATAGTTTGTTGAGAAAATTAACATCTTTATAGCCTAACATTGTACTGTGTGAAATAAGGTCATTAAACTTATAGGAATCACTTGCTTTCCTACAAAGAAGGTTGAGTGCAGCAAGTTCAAACTTACCTTGTTAATGTAATCTAAAAAGATGCAAAACTTAGTAGATTGGCCTCATTTCTAAAGTAGTTTGTTAGAAAACAAACATCTTCATTACCAAACACTGTACTGTGTGAAATGAGCTAGTTCAGTTCTAGGAATCATTTTGCTTTCTATGAAGATGTTTGAGTGCAGCAAGTTCAAACTTTCCTAGTTTGTGTAATCTAAGAAGATGTACAAGTTAGTGGATTCACCGTCATTTCTAAATTAGTTTCTTTAGAAAACAAACATCTTCAGTACCAAACACTGTACTGTGTGAAATAAGTTAATTCAGTTCTAGGAATCAGTTTCCTTTCTACGAAGATGGTTGAGTTTAGCAAATTCAAACTTTCCTTGTTAATGTAATCTAAAAAGATGTCCACGTTAGTAGTATTCGCCTCATTTCTAAAGTAGTTTCTTTAGAAAACAAACCTAAATTGCCAAACTTTGTACTGTGTGAAATGAGCTAATTGGGTTCTAGGAATCAGTTTACTTTCTATGAAGATGGTTGAGTTTAGCAAGTTCAATCTTTCTTTGTTAATGTGCTCTAAAAAAGATGTCCAAGTTAGTATATTTGCCTCATTGGTAAAGCAGTTTGTTGAGAAAACAAACATCTTCATTGCTGAACATAGTACTGTGTGAAAAAGCTAATTTAGTTCTAGAACTCAGTTTCTTTCCTACAAAGAAGGTTGAGTGCAGCCAGTTCAAACTTTCCTTCTTAATGTAATCTAAAAAGATGCACAATGTAGTAGATTGGCCTCATTTCTAAAGTAGTTTGTTTACAAAACAAACATCTTCATTACCGAACACTATATTATGTGAAATGAGCTAGTTCGGTTCTAGGAATCACTGGCTTTCATACGAAGAAGGTTGAGTGCAGCAAGTTCAAACTTTCCTTGTTAATGTAATCTAAAAAGATGCACAATTTAGTAGATTGGCCTCATTTCTAAAGTAGTTTCTTGAGAAAAGAAACATCTTCAGTACCGAACACTGTACTGTGTGAAATGAGTTAATTCGCTTCTAGGAATCAGTTTAATTTCTAAAAGATGGTTGAGTGCAGCAAGTTCAAACTTTCCTTGTTAATGAAATCTGAAAAGATGCACAACTTAGTAGATTAGCCTCATTTCTAGAGTACTTTCTTTAGAAAAGAAACATCTTCAGTACCGAACACTGTACTGTGTGAAATAAGTTAATTCGGTTCTAGGAATCAATTTCCTTTCTACGAAGATGGTTGATTTTAGCAAGTTCAAACTTTCCTTGTTAAAGTTGTTGGGCCCTGCCTGGTGTGAAGCCAAGTGGTTAGCCCAGCCAATCTTGGCCTACTCCCGGTAAGGCCTAGTCGAGCCTGAGTACCTGCCCTTGACTCAGCACCTAAGCTGAAACTGCCTCCACCCAGCTGCTGCTGACGTGATGAAATATTGTTGGCCCTTACACCTTTCTCTCATCCCCTCTTCCCACCCCCTTCCTCAAAGTATATTGGCCCTTATACCTTTCTCTCGTCCCTTCTTCCCACCCCCTTCCTCAAAGTATATTGGCCCTTATACCTTTCTCTCATCCCCTCTTCCCGCCCCCTTCCTCAAAGCACATAAATATCTCTCCCCTGACAATAAACGACGAGTTTTCGCTTTAGACGTATCTCTCCGCGACCCAATGTGGTTTATCTCCCGGTGTTTTAGTGGGGGGAGGGGTTTGAGTCGCCGACACCCGCCTTCTCGCTCAGCCTCAAGAGAAACGGCTGGCCCGGCTCTCTCTCTCTTTTGCTCTACTTGCCAGTGGTGAGGGAAAAAAGCCCCGGCATTTTGGCGCCCAACGTGGGGCACAACAACCACTGCCCCATGTGAGGACGTATGAAGATTCAAAACGGACTGCCGACGTGACGAAGGAAAAATTCAAAATTAAGCTGACGAACTAATCGGACTGCTGACGGGTGTATCCCCATAAGTTATGAGGTAATCTTCATATTTAATATTCTAACCTTTACTGTGTGAAATAAGCTCATTCAGTTCTAGGAATCAGTTGCTTTCCTATAAAGAAGGTGGAGTGCAGCAAGTTCAAAATTTCCTTGTTAATGTAATCTGAAAAGATGCACAACTTATTAGATTGGCCTCATTTCTAAAGTAGTTTGTTTAGCAAACAAACATCTTCATTACCGAATACTGTACTATGTCAAATGAGCTAGTTCGATTTTAGGAATCACTTGCTTTCCTACAAAGAATGTTGAGTGCAGCAAGTTCAAACTTTCCTAATTTGTGTAATCTAACAAGATGTACTAGTTAGTGGTTTCAAGTCGTTTCTAAAGTGGTTTCTTTAGAAAACAAAAATCTTCAGTACTGAGCACTGTACTGTGAGAAATAAGTTAATTCGGTTCTAGGAATCAGTTTCGTTTCTACGAAGATGGTTGAGTGCAGCAAGTTCAAACTTTCCTTCTTAATGTAATCTAAAAAGATGGCCAAGTTAGCAGATTCACCTCATTTGTAAGGTAGTTTGTTGAGAAAATTAACATCTTTATTGCCGAACATTGTACTGTGTGAAATAAGCTCATTTGGTTCTAGGAATCAGTTGCTTTCCTACAAAGAAGGTTGAGTGCAGCAAGTTCAAACTTTCCTTGTTAATGTAATCTAAAAAGATGCACAACTTAGTAGATTGGCCTCATTTCTAAAGTAGTTTCTTTAGAAAAGAAACATCTTCTCTACTGAACACTGTATTGTGTGAAATGAGTTAATTCTCTTCTAGGAATCAGTTTAATTTCTACGAAGATGGTTGAGTGCAGCAAGTTCAAACTTTCCTAGTTTGTGTAATCTAACAAGATGTACAAGTTAGTGGATTCGCCTCATTTCTAAAGTAGTTTCTTTAGAAAAGAAACATCTTCAGTACCGAACACTGTACTGTGTGAAATAAGTGAATTCGCTTCTAGGAATCAGTTTAATTTCTCCGAAGATGGTTGAGTGCGGCAAGTTCAAACTTTCTTGTTAATGTAATCTAAAAAGATTGCCAAGTTAGTAGATTCGCCTGATTTGTAAAGTAGTTTGTTGAAAAAACAAACATCTTCATTGCCAAACATTGTACTGTGTGAAATAAGCTCATTCAATTCTAGGAATCAGTTGCTTTCCTATAAAGAAGGTTGAGTGCAGCAAGTTCAAACTTTCCTTGTTAATGTAATCTGAAAAGGTGCACAATTTAGTAGATTAGCCTCATTTCTAAAGTAGTTTGTTTACAAAACAAACATCTTCATTACCGAACACTATACTATGTGAAATGAGCTAGTTTGGTTCTAGGAATCACTTGCTTTCCTAAGAAGAAGGTTGAGTGCAGCAAGTTCAAACTTTTCTAGTTTGTGTAATCAAACAAGATGTACAAGTTAGTGCATTCGCCTCATTTCTAAGGTAGTTTCTTGAGAAAAGAAACATCTTCAGTACTGAACACTGTACTGTGTGAAAAAAGGTAAATCGGTTCTAGGAATCAGTTTAATTTCTTAGAAGATGGTTGAGTGCAGCAAGTTCAAACTTCCCTTGTTAATGTAATCTAAAAAGATGCACAACTTAGTAGATTGGCCTCATTTCTAAAGTAGTTTGTTTAGAAAACAAACATCTTCATTACCGAACACTATACTATGTGAAATGAGCTAGTTCGGTTCTAGGAATCACTTGCTTTCCTACGAAAGAGGATGAGTGCAGCAAGTACAAACTTTCCTCCTTTGTGTAATCTAACAAGATGTAAAAGTTAGTGGATTCGCGTCATTTCTAAAGTGGTTTCTTTAGAAAACAAACATCTTCAGTACCGAACACTGTACTGTGTGAAATAACTTAATTCGCTTCTAGGAATCAGTTTAATTTCTACTGAAGAAGGTTGAGTGCAGCAAGTTCAAACTTTCCTTGTTAATGTAATAAAAAGATGGCCAAGTTAGAAAGTTCGCCTCATTTGTAAAGTACTTTGTTGTGATAACAAACATCTTCATTGACGAACATTGTACTGTGTGAAATAAGCTCATTCGGTTCTAGGAATCAGTTGCTTTCCTACAAACAAGGTTGAGTGCAGCAAGTTCAAACTTTCCTCGTTTGTGTAATCTAACAAGATGTACAAGTTAGTGGATTCGCCTCATTTCTAGAGTACTTTCTTCAGAAAAGAAACATCTTCAGTACCGAATACTGTACTGTGTGAAATATGTTAATTCGCTTCTAGGAATCAGTTTAATTTCTACGAAGAAGGTTGAGTGCAGCAAGTTCAAACTTTCCTAGTTTGTGTATTCTAACAAGATGTACAAGTTAGTGGATTCGCCTCATTTATAAAGTACTTTCTTTAGAAAAGAAACATCTTCAGTACCGAACACTTTTCTGTGTGAAATAAGTGAATTCGCTTCTAGGAATCAGTTTAATTTCTACGAACATGGTTCAGTGCAGCAAGTTCAAACTTTCCTTGTTAATGTAATCTAAAAAGATGCACAATTTCGTAGATTGGCCTCATTTCTAAAGTAGTTTCTTGAGAAAAGAAACATCTTCAGTACCGAACACTGTACTGTGTGAAATGAGTTAATTCGCTTCTAGGAATCAGTTTAATTTCTACGAAGATGGTTGAGTGCAGCAAGTTCAAACTTTCCTTGTTAATGAAATCTAAAAAGATGCACAACTTAGTAGATTAGCCTCATTTCTAGAGTACTTTCTTTAGAAAAGAAACATCTTCAGTACCGAACACTGTACTGTGTGAAATAAGTTAATTCGGTTCTAGGAATCAGTTTCCTTTCTACGAAGATGGTTGAGTTTAGCAAGTTCAAACTTTCCTTGTTAATGTTGTTGGGCCCTGCCTGGTGTGAAGCCAAGTGGTTAGCCCAGCCAATCTTGGCCTACTCCCGTTAAGGCCTAGTCGAGCCTGAGTACCTGCCCTTGACTCAGCACCTAAGCTGAAACTGCCTCCACCCAGCTGCTGCTGACGTGATGAAATATTGTTGGCCCTTACACCTTTCTCTCATCCCCTCTTCCCACTCCCTTCCTCAAAGTATATTGGCCCTTATACCTTTCTCTCGTCCCCTCTTCCCACCCCTTTCCTCAAAGCATATAAATATCTCTCCCTGACAATAAACGACGAGTTTCGCCTTAGACGTATCTCCGTGACTCAATGTGGTTTGTCTCCCCGGTGTTTTAGTGGGGGGAGGGGTTTGAGTCGCCGACACCCGCCTTCTCGCTCAGCCTCAAGAGAAACGGCTGGCCCGGCTCTCTCTCTCTTTTGCTCTACCTGCCAGTGGTGAGGGAAAAAAGCCCCGGCATTTTGGCGCCCAACGTGGGGCACAACAACCACTGCCCCATGTGAGGACGTATGAAGATTCAAAACGGACTACGGACTGCCGACGTGACGAAGGAAAAATTCAAAATTAAGCTGACGAACTAATCGGACTGCTGACGGGTGTATCCTCATAAGTTATGAGGTAATCTTCATATTTAATATTCTAACCTTTACTTCTATAATCTGTGCTTACTTCAACTTCCTTTCTCTTTCCTTCCATTTCCGGTTTGCCGCCATTTCTAAACGGGTACATTCATGGCGGACACACCACGTGGACAGACCTAGAGGAGACTTTACATGTTTTGCGTCCTCATTTAAATAAAGACTCCGTCCCAAACTTCAACATCTCTTGTTCTTTTCTCTTTCCTCTCATTTTTGGGTTTCCAACAGACCGCTTCTCCGGTGCCGCCATTTTTGTCCTGCCCCATTTGAATGGGGGCGCCATCTTAGAAGCACCACGTGGGCAGACCTAAAAACAAAACTCACCACGTGGGTAGAGACTCACCACGTGGACAAACTTAATAAGAAACTCACCACGTGGGTAGACCTAAAAAAACTCACCACGTGGACAAACCTAGAGGAGGCTCACCACATGAGCAAACCTGGAGAACTCTCAAAATGTCCTGCCCCCTCATTGGAGTGGGGCCCCATCTTAGAAAAATTCTACAACATGATTAGCTATTTTTTGGGACTTTATGCTTATGTTGTACTCATATATATTACTATTGCCCTACTCCTCCTACAGTGTGGCTCTTGGGACAAAACTTTTGTTTTAGCCCCATGGATTAATTCAGTCCTCCTTGCCTTAATTGCCAACCTTAAAGGCTCTTCCAGGGAAAAGTTCATTTTTGCCCTTAAAAACTGTAAGAAAAAACTAAAACTAACTTTTAAAATCTTCTTTCTCCCAAGGCCGCCACCCAAGCCGCCACCCGGCAGCTATCTTTTCAGCTCTTTTCAGCCCCTAACTACTGCCTAAGGCAAATGTGCTCAAACCCCTGATGAAGGACAGCTCCTCCATGTAGCTTTCTATGAATGTAAACTGTGATCAAATACAAACCGAGGTTAACTTTCCTCGCAGGCGTAAAACACAAGTCACTGGTCCACAAAACAAAACTTGCGCGCTTTAAGCAGAGGGACAACAGCCAGGCTCTGCCGACATCCCTGAGGGAAGCGGGCCGACCAAGTGGGATGGTCCTAAGCGGCGGCTCCAGCCCGGGCCCAAGCACTGCGCCGAGCCTCACTGGCTGCGCCTTGCCTGCACCTCCAGGTGTCACTTTTGGTCACTTTTGTCAAAAAAAAAAAAAAAGGCCAACCAAACAACAAAGAGGCAGATGGGCGGACTCTAACTTGCTTTAAAAATATCTTAGGAACGGGCGGGTGGTCCGCCATGAGGCCATGAGGCGAGCCGCTGCCGCCTCCGCCCTTTTGCCTCTAGACGCTCCCTCTATGCTCTTAACTAAGTGTCCCACGGGGCCCAAAGTATTTACTTTTAAAAATTAAAAAAACAGCTGGAGACATTCATATTGCCCTGCTAGAGGTAAAAATCCTATTTTTCAAGTCTATATGGCTATATCCTACACACCATTGTCCCACCCTTCGCTGCCTTCCCATTAACATAAAGATAAAGAGATGGCTTAATTGTTAAACATTTGCCTGTAGAGCCTAAGGACCCTGATTCGAGGCTCAATTCTCCAGTACCCATGTAAACAGTGGCTAGAGGCCTGGCACGCCATTTTTTTTTCTCTCTCTCTCTCTCTGCCCGCCTAACTCAATTCATAAAATATAAGACTAAGCCCAACTAACTCAATTGGTAATACAATGTTAGCCTGGGATTAAAGTTTTCCCTGACAACTCTGCCCAACTGGAGGGACAAAATTAAAAAAAAACCTAAAGACTATCAGTCTCTGGTTACTACAAAAATTTAATGACGGCTAATGGTGGTTAAATTTAAATTGTTTTCTCTCTCCTTACTATGCCTTATACCAAGTATTATTGTTACTGTTATTATAAATCTATTAAAAGCCAGGGACAAAATGTAATAATTTAAATATATGTCCCCAATATATTCAATATTTTATTAACTTATAGTTTACATCTACAATCACCTTACTAAAGACAATGTCACTGGGGCCAATTTTAAGGTGTAATAATGGTTTAAAATTCCATTATAAAAATATACAAAATGTGCCTAACAAAAATTCCTAAAGCTTACTGTGACTTAACTACAATAATTTTACTATATGTACTATATATCGAATTAATTTCTTTTTCTCTCTTTCATGGCTCTACAAAGACAGGCCAACGTCTGCCAGTATGGAACTTCCCTAGATCTATAAGTTTCAACATCATAAAAACTGCTAGCTGTCAGCCCTGGATTAACCTTAACAATACATGTCTCATATCTTTTCTTCCTTGATTAACCATCCTAATGTTTTATTATTATTTTAGGTCATTCCAACCCATCTGATCTCCAAGATGCCTTGCCATTTTACAGGTGTCTCCAAAAAGATTCAAACTGCCTCTCCCTTCAAGATTTTGGGCTCCAGGTTATTCCTTAATACTGTCTCTCCTGTCAAACCCCAACTCCATATTCAAAAATTCTATACTTTGCCTCAACTCCAAAAGGTGCTGGGAGAAATTAATTGGATGAGGCCCTGGCTACCCATAACTACTGAGGAACTGTCCCCTTTATTTGACCTCTTAAAGGGTCTTACTCTTTCCTCTCAGATAACCTTGCCCCTCGTCATGAACAAATTCTACATAAGGTACAACGGGCCATTGATGCTGCTGTCCTAAAGAGGTTTGATCCTAACTTACCTATCTCCCTCTGTATTTTCTCTGGGAAACATTATGCACTGTGCTGTTGGCCCAGGAAGGAGAACCCATCCAATGGATTCACCTCTCCCTTGGTGGAGTCCCCAGAGTTTACTCTATAACTAACCAGATTACAGACTGCATTATAAAGGGCAGGGACACCTCTGTCCAATTGTTTGGCACGGAGCCTCATGTCATTGTCACCCCCTTTAAGGTAACAGACTTCACTTGGCTTCAGAGAAATAACAACAGGGTTGCTATTGCCCTTGAGGGGTTTCTGGGTATAATTGATTGTCACTATGGTCCTTATAAATGGATGAGCTCCTTCTCTAGGTTGGAATGGAGACCCCCAGACTTTTTTTATCTAAACCCAACCCTGATTTTCTTACCATATTCACTGATGGGGGGCGCTTGGGAGCTTCCCTAGTTGTTTACCCTCCCCTAAGGAGGGGAGAAAAGTCTATACCCATAAAGTCTATCTCCCATGAGGTCACAGGATCAGCACATGCTGGAAAAAAACTAAACATACTATTAGCCATATACTTCAATGCTTTGCCACCCTTGGATTACCAGATCAAATCACAACCGATAATGGTCCCTGCTTTGTAAACAAAACTTTTATAGATTTCCTCCAAACCTGGAAAATCTCACTTTCCACAGGCATCCCATATAACCCGCGGGGCCAGGCCATCGTGAAAAGATATCATCAAACTCTCAAATCTCAATTACAAAAACAAAAGGGGGAATCTCTACCCCCACATGACCAACTAAAAAGGGCATTATTAACCCTAAATATTTTAAATTTTTCTAAAGAAGATAGACACTTGTCCCCTTTTCAAAAACATTGGACCTCAGCTGTCACCTACAGCTCCATCTGGGTCAAATGGAGGGACCCATTAACTGGGGCCTGGAGGGGACCAGACCCCTCCTCACAGCAGGGAGAGGATTTGGATGTGTCTTTCCTCAAGAGGAAAAAAGACCTATTTGGGTACCTGCAAGAGACTTAAAATATTTACCCCAACAAGGGGATGATGATAATCAATTTTCCAGGGAGTATGACACCCCTGAGAACTATGCCTCTGTTTCTTCCCCAGGAACAACTGAAGGTGTGGATGCTACTAGACCTGAATGAAGCCAGAAAAGCTCCAGAAAGATTTACAGAAGAGGAGTCGGGACTCCTAAGACAACCTGCTGTAGACGAACTTACATGGCTTTTTATCCCACCTTCTCCCTCCCCTTGGACCCCTCCTTCTTCTTGCTCTATACCCTACCTTCTCCCTCCCCTTGAACCCCTTCTTCTTCTTATCCTCACTCTCGGGCCCTGTGTAATTAATAAGATTACACAATTCATTCACCAACAGCTTGAAGCAATTAAACTTCATCAGGCCAAGGCACCACAGGTTTACGACTCAAAGACAATGGCTTTTCCACTTACTGGCTATCCACCTAACATCCCTCCCCCGCCCTCCATCGAACCAATGACGGGTAAGTTCTCAGACAGGCTGAGACAACCTAAGACAGGGCGTGGAGTGGTCAACGGGCTAGAGGCATAGTGCCCAGAGACGGGTAAGGTTCCCAGAGGGGAACAACCTAGGACAGGGACTATGCCATCCACCGTTCTTACAAAAACAAAAGGGGGAGATGTTGGGCCCTGCCTGGTGTGAAGCCAAGTGGTTAGCCCAGCCAATCTTGGCCTACTCCCACTAAGGCCTAGTCGAGCCTGAGTACCTGCCCTTGACTCAGCAACTAAGCTGAAACTGCCTCCACCCAGCTGCTGCTGACGTGATGAAATACTGTTGGCCCTTACACCTTTCTCTCATCCCCTCTTCCCACCCCTTCCTCAAAGTATATTGGCCCTTATACCTTTCTCTCATCCCCTCTTCCCACCCCTTCCTCAAAGTATATTGGCCCTTATACCTTTCTCTCATCCCCTCTTCCCGCCCCCTTCCTCAAAGCACATAAATATCTCTCCCCTGACAATAAACGACGAGTTTCGCCTTAGACGTATCTCTGCGACTCAATGTGGTTTTTCTCCCAGGTGTTTTAGTGGGGGGAGGGGTTTGAGTCGCCGACACCCGCCTTCTCGCTCAGCCTCAAGAGAAACGGCTGGCCCGGCTCTCTCTCTCTTTTGCTCTACCTGCCGGTGGTGAGGGAAAAAAGCCCCGACAAATGTAATCTAAAAAGATGTCCAAGTTAGTAGATTCGCCTCATTTCTAAAGTAGTTTCATTACAAAACAAACCTAAATTGCCAAACTTTGTACGGTGTGAAATGAGCTAATTCGGTTCTTGGAATCAGTTTACTTTCTATGAAGATGGTGGAGTTTAGCAAGTTCAAACTTTCCTTGTTAATGTGCTCTAAAAAGATGTCCAAGTTAGTAGATTTGCCTCATTGGTAAAGTAGTTTGTTGAGAAAACAAACGTCTTCATTGCCGAACATTGTACTGTGTGTAAAAAGCTAATTCGGTTCTAGAATTCAGCTGCTTTCCTACAAAGAAGGTTGAGTGCAGCCAGTTCAAACTTTCCTTGTCAATGTAATCTAAAAAGATGCACAACGTAGTAGATTGGCCTCATTTCTAAAGTAGTTTCTTGAGAAAAGAAACATCTTCAGTACCGAACACTGTACTGTGTGAAATAAATTAATTCTCTTCTAAGAATCAGTTTAATTTCTAGGAAGAAGGTTCAGTGCAGCAAGTTCAAACTTTCCTCGTTTGTGTAATCTAACAAGATTTACAAGTTAGTGGATTTGCGTCGTTTCTAAAGTGGTTTCCTTATAAAATTAAACATCTTCCGTAGTGAACACTGTAGTGTGTGAAATAAGTTAATTCGGTTCTAGGAATCAGGTTCCTTTCTACGAAGATGGTTGAGTGCAGCAAGTTCAAACTTTCCTTGTTAATGTAATCTAAAAAGATGGCCAAGTTAGCAGAGTCACCTCATTTGTAAAGTAGTTTGTTGAGAAAATTAACATCTTTATTGCGAACATTGTACTGTGTGAAATAAGTTCATTCGGTTCTAGGAATCACTTGCTTACCTACAAAGAAGGTTGTGTGCAGCAAGTTCAAACATTCCTTCTTAATGTAATCTAAAAAGATGCACAACTTAGTAGATTGGCCTCATTTCTAAAGTAGTTTCTTGAGAAAAGAAACATCTTCAGTACCGAACACTGTACTGTGTGAAATGAGTTAATTCGCTTCTAGGAATCAGTTTAATTTCTACGAAGATGGTTGAGTGCAGCAAGTTCAAACTTTCCTTGTTAATGGAATCTAAAAAGATGCACAACTTAGTAGATTAGCCTCATTTCTTGAGTACTTTCTTTAGAAAAGAAACATCTTCAGTACCGAACACTGTACTGTGTGAAATAAGTTAATTCGGTTCTAGGAATCAGTTTCCTTTCTACGAAGATGGTTGAGTTTAGCAAGTTCAAACTTTCCTTGTTAATGTAATCTAAAAAGATGTCCAAGTTAGTATATTTGCCTCATTTTTAAAGTAGTTTCTTCACAAAACAAACCTAAATTGCCAAACTGTGTACTGTGTGAAATGAGCTAATTCGGTTCTAGGAATCAGTTTAATTTCTACGAAGATGGTTGAGTTTAGCAAGTTCAAACTTTCCGTGTTAATGTGCTCTAAAAAGATGTCCAAGTTAGTAGATTTGCCTCATTGGTAAAGTAGTTTGTTGAGAAAACAAACGTCTTCATTGCCGAACATTGTACTGTGTGTAAAAAGCTAATTCGGTTCCAGAATTCAGTTGCTTTCCTACAAAGAAGGTTGAGTGCAGCCAGTTCAAACTTTCCTTGTTAATGTAATCTAAAAAGATGCACATCGTAGTAGATTATCCTCATTTCTAAAGTAGTTTCTTTAGAAAAGAAACATCTTCAATACCGAACACTGTACTGTGTGAAATAAGTTAATTCGCTTCTAAGAATCAGTTTAATTTCTAGGAAGAAGGTTCAGTGCAGCAAGTTCAAACTTTCCTAGTTTGTGTAATCTAACAAGATATACAAGTTAGTGCATTCGCCTCATTTCTAAAGTAGTTTCTTCAGAAAATAAACATCTTCAGTACCGATCACTGTACTGTGTGATATAAGTGAATTCGCTTCTAGGAATCAGTTCAATTTCTACGAAGATGGTTGAGTGTAGCAAATTCAAACTTTCCTTGTTAATGTAATCTAAAAAGATGGCCAAGTTAGAAGACTCACCTGATTTGTAAAGTACTTTGTTGAGAAAAGAAACATCTTCTTTGCGAACATTGTACTGTGTGAAATAAGCTCATTCGGTTCTAGGAATCAGTTGCTTTCCTACAAAGAAGGTTGAGTGCAGCAAGTTCAAACTTTCCTTGTTAATGTAATCTAAAAAGATGCACAACTTAGTAGATTGGCCTCATTTCTAAAGTAGTTTGTTTACAAAACAAACACCTTCATTACCGAACACTATACTATGTGAAATGAGCGAGTTCGGTTCCAGGAATCACTTGCTTTCCTACGAAGAAGGATGAGTGCAGCAAGTTCAAACTCTCCTCGTTTGTGTAATCTAACAAGATGTACAAGTTAGTGGATTCGACTCGTTTCTAAAGGGTTTCTTTAGAAAACAAACATCTTCAGTACCGAACACTGTACTGTGTGAAATAAGTTAATTCGGTTCTAGGAATCACTTTCCTTTCTACAAAGATGGTTGAGAGCAGCAAGTTCAAACTCTCCTTGTTAATGTAATCTAAAAAGATGGCCAAGTTAGCAGAGTCACCTCATTTGTAAAATAGTTTGTTGAGAATACAAACATCTTCATTGCCGAACATTGTACTGTGTAAAATAAGCTCATTCGGTTCTAGGAAACACTTGCTTTCCTACAAAGAAGGTTGAGTGCAGCAAGTTCAAACTTTCCTTGTTAATGTAATCTGAAAAGATGCACAACTTAGAAGATTGGCCTCATTTCTAAAGTAGTTTGTTTACAAAACAAACATCTTCATTACCGAACACTATACTATGTGAAATGAGCCAGTTCGGTTCTAGGAATCACTTTCTTTCCTACGAAGAAGGATGAGTGCAGCAAGTTCAAACTTTCCTCGTTTGTGTAATCTAAGAAGATGTACAAGTTAGTGGATTCGCGTCGTTTCTAAAGTGGTTTCTTTAGAAAAAAACATCTTCAGTACTGAACACTTTACTGTGTGAAATAAGTTAATTCGGTTCTAGTAATCAGTTTCCTTTCTACGAAGATGGTTGAGTGCAGCAAGTTCAAACTTTCCTTGTTAATGTAATCTGAAAAGATGGCCAAGTTAGCAGAGTCACCTCATTTGTAAAGTAGTTTGTTGAGAAAATTAACATCTTCATAGCCGAAATTTGTACTGTGTGAAATAAGCTCATTCGGTTCTAGGAATCAGTTGCTTTCCTACAAAGAAGGTTGAGTGCAGCAATTTCAAACTTTCCTTGTTAATGTAATCTACAAAGATGGCCAAGTTAGTAGATTCGCCTCATTTGTAAAGTAGTGTGTTGAGGAAACAAACATCTTCATTGCCGAACATTGTACTGTGTGAAATAAGCTCTTTCGGTTCTAGGAATCAGTTATTTTCCTAAAAAGAAGGTTGAGTGCAGCAAGTTCAAACTTTCCTTGTTAATGTAATCTGAAAAGATGCACAACTTAGTAGATTGGCCTCATTTCTAAAGTAGGTTGTTTAGAAAAAAAAATCTTCATTACCGAACACTGCACAGTGTGAAATAAGTTAATTCTCTTCTGGGAATCAGTTTAATTTCTACGAAAAAGGTTGAGTGCAGCAAGTTCAAGCTTTAATTGTTACGGTAATCTAAAAAGATGGCCAAGACAGAAGATTCGCCTCATTTGTAAAGTACTTTGTTGAGAAAACAAACATCTTCATTGCCGAACACTGTACTGTGTGAAATAAGCTCATTCCGTTCTAGAAATCAGTTGCTTTCCTACAAAGACAGTTGAGTGCTGCAAGTTCAAACTTTCCTTCTTTATGTAATCTGAAAAGATGCACAACATAGTAGATTGGCCTCATTTCTAAAGTAGTTTCTTTAGAAAAGAAACCTCTTCAGTACCGAACACTGTATTGTGTGAAATAAGTTAATTCGCTTCTAGGAATCAGTTTAATTTCCACGAAGAAGGTTGAGTGCAGCAAGTTCAAACTTTCCTTGTTAATGTAATCTAAAAAGATGGCCAAGTTAGAAGATTCGCCTCATTTGTAAAGTACTTTGTTGAGGAAACAAACATCTTCATTGCGAACATTGTACTGTGTGAAATAAGCTCATTCGGTTCTAGGAATCAGTTGCTTTCCTACAAAGAAGGTTGAGTGCAGCAAGTTCAAACTTTCCTTGTTAATGTAATCTAAAAAGATGCACAACTTTGTAGATTGGCCTCATTTCTAAAGTAGTTGGTTTAGAAAACAAACATCTTCATTACCGAACACTGTACTATATGAAATGAGCTAGTTCGGTTCTAGGAATCACTTGCTTTCCTACGAAGAAGGTTGAGTGCAGCAAGTTCAAACTTTCCTCCTTTGTGTAATCTAACAAGATTTACAAGTTAGTGCATTCGAGTCATTTCTAAAGTGGTTTCCTTATAAAACAAACATCTTCAGTACTGAACACTGTACTGTGTGAAATGTGAATTCGGTTCGAGGAATCAGTTTCCTTTCTACGAAGATGGTTGAGTGCAGCAAGTTCAACCTTTCCTTGTTAATGTAATCTAAAGAGATGGCCAAGTTAGCAGAGGTATCTCATTTGTAAAGTAGTTTGTTAAGAAAACAAACATCGTCATTGCCAAACATTGTACTGTGTGAAATAAGCTCATTCGGTTCTAGGAATCAGTTGCTTTCCTACAAAGAAGGTTGAGTGCAGCAAGTTCAAACTTTCCTTGTTGATGTAATCTAAAAAGATGCACAACTTAGTAGATTGGCCTAATTTCTAACGTAGTTTCTTTAGAAAAGAAACATCTTCAGTACCGAACACTGTACTGTGTGAAATAAGTTAATTCGCTTCTAAGAATCAGTTCAATTTCTATGAAGAAGGTTGAGTGCAGCAAGTTCAAACTTTCCTTGTTAATGTAATCTGAAATGATGCACAACTTAGTGGAATTGCCTCATTTCTAAAGTAGTTTGTTTACAAAACAAACATCTTCTTTACCGAACACTATACTATGTGAAATGAGCTAGTTCGTTTCTAGGAATCACTTGCTTTCCTATGAAGAAGGATGAGTGCAGCAAGTTCAAACTTTCCTAGTTTGTGTAATCTAACAAGATGTACAAGTTAGTGGATTCCCGTCATTTCTAAAGTTGTTTCTTGAAAAAACAAACATGTTCAGTACTGAACACTGTACTGTGTGAAATAAGTTAATTCGGTTCTAGGAATCAGTTTCCTTTCTACGAAGATGGTTGAGTGCAGCAAGTTCAAACATTCCTTGTTAATGTAATCTAAAAAGATGACCAAGTTAGCAGAGTCACCTCATTTGTAAAATAGTTTGTTGAGAAAATTAACATCTTTATAGCCGAATATTGTACTGTGTGAAATAAGCTCATTCGGTTCTAGGAATCACTTGCTTACGTGCAAAGAAGGTTAAATGCAGCAAGTTCAAACTTTCCTTGTTAATGTAATCTAAAAAGATGCACAACTTAGTAGATTGGCCTCATTTCTCAAGTAGTTTCTTTAGAAAAGAAACATCTTCAGTACCGAACACTGTACTGTGTGAAATAAGTGAATTCGATTCTAGGAATCAGTTTAATTTCTACGAAGAAGGTTGAGTGCAGCAAGTTCAAACTTTCCTTGTTAATGTAATCTAAAAAGATGGCCAAGTTAGTAGTTTCGCCTCATTTGTAAAGTAGTTTGTTGAGAAAATTAACATCTTTATTGCCGGACATTGTACTGTGTGAAATAAGCTCATTCGGTTCTAGGCATGAGTTGCTTTCCTATAAGAAGGTTGAGTGCAGCAAGTTCAAAGTTTCCTTGTTAATGGAATCTGAAAACATGCACAACTTAGTAGATTGGCCTCATTTCTAAAGTAGTTTGTATACAAAACAAACATCTTCAATACCGAACACTATACTATGTGAAATGAGCTAGTTCGGTTTCAGGAATCACTTGCTTTCCTACGAAGAAGGATGAGTGCAGCAAGTTCAAACTTTCCTCGTTTTTGTAACCTAACAAGATGTACAAGTTAGTGGATTCGTGTCGTTTCTAAAGGGTTTCTTTAGAAAACAAACATCTTCAGTACTGAACACTGTACTGTGTGAAATAAGTTAATTCGGTTCTAGCAATCAGTTTCCTTTCTACGAAGATGGTTGAGTGCAGCAAGTTCAAACTTTCCTTGTTAATGTAATCTAAAAAGATGGCCAAGTTAGCAGAGTCACCTCATTTGTAAAATAGTTTGTTGAGAAAATTAACATCTTCATTGCAGAACATTGTACTGTGTGAAATAAGCTCATTCGCTTCTAGGAATCACTTGCTTTCCTACAAAGAAGGTTGAGTGCAGCAAGTTCAAACTTTCCTTGTTAATGCAATCTGAAAAATGCAGAACTTAGTAGATTGGCCTCATTTCTAAAGTAGTTTGTTTACAAAACAAACATCTTCATTCCCGAACACTATACTATGTGAAATGAGCCACTTCGGTTTTAGTAATCACTTGCTTACCTACGAAGAAGGATGAGTGCAGCAAGTTCAAAATTTCATCGTTTGTGTAATCTAACAAGATGGACAAGTTAGTGGATTCATGTTATTTCTAAAGTGGTTTCTTTAGAAAACAAACATCTTCAGTACTGAACACTGTACTGTGTGAAATAAGTTAATTCGGTTCTAGGAATCAGTTTCCTTTCTACGAAGATGGTTGAGTGCAGAAAGTTCAAACTTTCCTTGTTAATGTAATATAAAAAGATGGCCAAGTCAGCAGAGTCACCTCATTTGTAAAATAGTTTGTTGAGAAAATTAACATCTTTATAGCCGAACATTGTACTGTGTGAAATAAGCTTATTCGGTTCTGGGAATCACTTGCTTTCCTACAAAGGAGGTTCAGTGCAGCAAGTTCAAACTTTCCTTGTTAATGTAATCTAAAAGATTCACTACTTAGTAGATTGGCCTCATTTCTAAAGTAGTTTCTTTTGAAAAGAAACATCTTCAGTATCGAACACTGTACTGTGTGAAATAAGTTAATTCCCTTCTAGGAATCAGTTTAATTTCTACGAAGATCGTTGAGTGCAGCAAGTTCAAACTTTCCTTTTTAATGTTATCTCAAAAGATGGCCAAGTTAGAAGATTCGCCTCATTTGTAAAGTAGTTTTTTGAGTAAACAAACATCTTCCTTGCCGAACATTGTACTGTGTGAAAAAGCTAATTCGGTTGGACAATTCAGTTGCTTTCCTACAAAGACGGTTGAGTGCATCAAGTTCAAACTTTCTTTGTTAATGTAATCCAAAAAGATGCAAAACTTAGTAGATTGGCCTGATTTCTAAAGTTGTTTCTTTAGAAAAGAAACATCTTCAGTACCGAACACTGTACTATGTGAAATAAGTTAATTCGCTTCTACGAATCGGTTTAATTTCTACGAAGAAGGTTGAGTGCAGCAAATTCAAACTTTCCTAGTTTTTTTTAATCTAACAAGATGTACAAGTTAGTTGATTCGCGTCATTTCTAAAGTAGTTTCTTTAGAAAACAAACCTTCATTGCCAAACATTGTACTGTGTGAATTGAGCTAATTCGGTTCTAGGAATCATGTTACTTTCTACGAAGATGGTTGAGTGCAGCAAGTTCAAACTTTCCTTGTTAATGTAATCTAAAAAGATGGCCAAGTTAGTAGATTTGACTCATTTGTAAGGTAGTTTGTTCAGAACACAAACATCTTCATTGCGGAATATTGTACTGTGAAAAAAGTTAATTCGAATCTAGAAATCATTCACTTTCCTACAAAGACGGTTGAGTGCAGCAATTTCAAACATTCCTTGTTAATATAATCTAAAAAGATGCACAACTTAGTGGATTCGCCTCATTTCTAACGTAATTTCTTTAGAAAAGAAACATCTTCAGTACCGAACACTGTACTGTGTGAAATATGGTAATTCGGTTCTAGGAAATCAGTTTAATTTCTACGAAGATGGTTGTGTGCAGCAAGTTCAAACTTTCCTTGTTAATGTAATCTAAAAAGATGGCCAAGTTAGTAGATTCGCCTCATTTGTAAAGTAGTTTGTTGAGAAAACAAAGATCTTCATTGCCAAACATTGTACTGTGTGAAATAATCTCATTCGGTTCTAGGAATCAGTTGCTTTCCTACAAAGAAGGTTGAGTGCAGCAAGTTCAAATTTTCCTTGTTAATGTAATCTGAAAAGTTTCACAACTTAGTAGATGGGCCTCATTTCTAAAGCAGTTTGTTTAGAAAACAAACATCTTCATTACCGAACACTATACTATGTGAAATGAGCTAGTTCGGTTCTAGGAATCACTTGCTTTCCTACGAAGAAGGTTGAGTGCAGCAAGTTCAACCTTTCCTCGTTTGTGTAATCTAACAAGATTTACAAGTTAGTGGATTCGCCTCATTTCTAAAGTGGTTTGTTTATAAAAGAAACATCTTCAGTAGTGAACATTGTACTGTGTGAAATAAGTTATTTCGGTTCTAGGAATCAGTTTCCTTTCTACAAAGATGGTTCAGTGCAGCAAGTTCAAACTTTCCTTGTTAATGTAATCTAAAAAGATGGCCAAGTTAGCAGAGTCACCTCATTTGTAAAGTAGTTTGTTGAGAAAATTAACATCTTTATTGCCGAACATTGTACTGTGTGAAATAAGCTCATTCGGTTGTAGGAATCACTTGCTTTCCACAAAGAAGGTTGTGTGCAGCAAGTTCAAACATTCCTTGTTAATGTAATCTAAAAAGATGCACAACTTAGTAGATTGGCCTCATTTCTAAAGTAGTTTCTTTAGAAAAGAAACATCTTCAGTACCGAACACTGTACTGTGTGAAATAAGTTAATTCGCTTCTAGGAATCAGTTTAATTTCTACGAAGAAGGTTGAGTGCAGCAAGTTCAAACTTTCCTTGTTAATGTAATATAAAAAGATGGCCAAGTTAGAAGATTCGCCTCATTTGTAAAGTACTTTGTTGAGAAAACAAACATCTTCATTGCCGAACATTGTACTGTGTGAAATAAGCTCATTCTGTTCTAGGAATCAGTTGCTTTCCTACAAAGAAGGTTGAATGCAGCACGTTCAAACTTTCCTTGTTAATGTAATCTTAAAGATGCACAACTTAGTAGATTGGCCTCATTTCTAAAGTAATTTCTTTAGAAAAGATACATCTTCAGTACCGAACACTGTGCTGTGTGAAATAAGTTAATTTGCTTCTAGGAATCAGTTTCCTTTCTACGAAGATGGTTGAGTGCAGCAAGTTCAAACTTTCCTTGTTAATGTAATCTAAAAAGATGGCCAAGTTAGAAGATTCACCTCATTTGTAAAGTACTTTGTTGAGAAAACAAACATCTTCATTGCCGAACATTGTACTGTGTGAAATAAGCTCATTCAGTTCTAGGAATCAGTTGCTTTCCTACAAAGAAGGTTGAGTGCAGCAAGTTCAAACTTTCCTTGTTAATGTAATATAAAGAGATGCACAACTTAGTAGATTGGCCCCATTTCTAAAGTAGTTTGTTTAGAAAACAAACATCTTCATTTACCAAACACTGTACTATGTGAAATAAGCTAGTTCCGTTCTAGGAATCACTTGCTTTCCTACGAAGGAGGTTGAGTGCAGCAAGTTCAAACTTTCCTAGTTTGTCTAATCTAACAAGATGTACAAGTTAGTGGATTCGCCTCATTTCTAAAGTAGTTTCTTTAGAAAAGAAACATCTTCAGTACCGAACACTGTACTGTGGGAAATAAGTGAATTCGTTTCTAGGAATCAGTTTAATTTCTACAAAGATGGTTGAGTGCAGCAAGTTCAAACGTTCCTTGTTAATGTAATCTAAAACGATGGCCAAGTTAGTAGATTCGCCTCATTTGTAAAGTAGTTTGTTGAGAAAACAAACATCTTCATTTCCAAACATTGTACTGTGTGAAATAAGCTCATTCGGTTCTAGGAATCAGTTGCTTTCCTATAATGAAGGTTGAGTGCAGCAAGTTCAAACGTTCCTTGTTAATGTAATATGAAAAGATGCACAACTTAGTAGATTGGCCACATTTCTAAAGTAGTTTGTTTACAAAACAAACATCTTCATTACCGAACACTATACTATGTGAAATGAGCTAGTTCGGTTCTAGGAATCACTTGCTTTCCTACAAAGAAGGTTGAGTGCAGCAAGTTCAAACTTTCCTAGTTTGTGTAATCTAACAAGATGTCCAAGTTAGTGCATTCGCCTCATTTCTAAAGTGGTTTCTTTAGAAAAGAAACATCTTCAGTACTGAACACTGTACTGTGTGAAATAAGGTAAATCGGTTCCAGGAATCATTTTAATTTCTATGAATATGGTTGAGTGCAGCAAGTTCAAACTTTCCTTGTTAATGTAATCTAAAAAGATGCACAACTTAGTAGATTGGCCTCATTTCTAAAGTAGTTTGTTTACAAAACAAACATCTTCATTACCGAACACTATACTATGTGAAATGAGCTACTTCGGTTCTAGGAATCACTTGCTTTCCTACGAAGAAGGATGAGTGCAGCAAGTTCAAACTTTCCTCGTTTGTGTAATCTAACAAGATGTACAAGTTAGTGGATTCGTGTCGTTTCTAAAGTGGTTTCTTTAGAAAACAAACATCTCCAGTACTGAACACTGTACTGTGTGAAATAAGTTAGTTCGGTTCTAGGAGTCAGTTTAATTTCTACGAAGATGGTTGATTGCAGCAAGTTCAAACTTTCCTTGTTAAGGTAATATAAAAAGTTGGCCAAGTTAGCAGAGTCACCTCATTTGTAAAATAGTTTGTTGAGAAAATTAACATCTTTATAGCCGAACATTGTACTGTGTGAAATAAGCTGGTTCTGTTCTAGGAATCACTTTCTTTCCTACGAAGAAGGTTGAGTGCAGCAAGTTCAAACTTTCCTAGTTTGTGTAATCTAACTAGATATACAAGTTAGTGTATTCGCCTCATTTCTAAAGTAGTTTCTTTAGAAAAGAAACATCTTCAGTAATTTAACACTGTACTGTGTGAAATAAGTGAATTCACTTCTAGGAATCAGTTTAATTTCTACGAAGTTGGTTGAGTGCAGCAAGTTCAAACTTTCCTTGTTAATGTAATCTAAAAAGATGGCCAAGTATGTAGATTCGCCTCATTTGTAAAGTAGTTTGTTGAGAAAACAAACATCTTCATTGCCGAACGTTGTACTGTGTGAAATAAGCTCATTCGGTTCTAGGAATCAGGTGCTTTCTGTCGCGTCCGCCTCGACCAGCAAGGAAGACACAACGCTCACAGGAACTCTTCTTGAAGCAGTTTATTCAGGTACCTTGAACAATCTTCTTCTGACTGACTGACTGACTGACTGACTGTCTCACTTACTGACTCACTCACTGACTCACTCACTCACTCACCACTCACCCACTCACTGACTGCCTCACTCACTGACTCACTCACTGACTGACTGCCCGACTCACTCCCTCACTCACTCACTCACTCACTGACTGCCCGACTCACTCCCTTCACTCACTCACTCACTCACTGAGTGCCTGACTCACTCCCCACTCACTCACTCACTCACTGACTGCCTGACTCACTCCCCCGGGACAAGCCCGCCCAAAGCTTAAGAAGCCTTTGAACAGCCAACCCTGGTAAGCCACGTGGTGAATGCAGATAGGTCCACATATGCATGAAGCAAGCCTAGATCACGGCCCAAGCCAAATAAGGACTTGTTTATCCAGGAGAGCACTCGCCATCGGGAAGGCGGAAGGCGGAAGCCAGCGCCATCTTTAAGGCGCGGCACCTCGCAGCTCTCTACAGTTCCCCCTTTTATGTTTTAAAACAAGCCACAGGTAAGAGTAGAGGTCTGATCTCTGATGATGCGTATTTTTGCAACCCTGATGCCTTTTCCTCAGAGGCGGGATCTGGGGCATCAACCCGCATGCAATCAAACATGCTCTTCTCTGGAGTTCTAGGGCTAACCCAGAGTGCAGTGCTTAGCCTCGCAACCTGAGCAGGAAGAAGATTAACTTTTAATTGTAGCCAGCCAGACTTAGGGGACTGTGCAGCCTCTATGGCAGTAAAGGCTTGAATGATCATAGCCGCATCCCGTCGTTGCGTGACCCTGATTTTACACAGACACCACAAGCAAACCAGAGAGACCAGTAACAGAAGGCCTGCTAAAGAGCACCCAAACCCGCCCATTCCTTCAGATGATTCAGAGCGGAGATCAGCCAAGATGACATGCAGGTAGAATTCACATTAACTACAGCCAGTCTCAGTTCTTTTAAGGTATCTTCAAATTCAAGCGACCAATTCTGTAATAGAAAACTAGACAAAAATCTGGATAAATTTGCAGCCCTAGTATAATTTATATATTTTGAGTTAACTAAGCCACGGCGGCTGAGAGGCTAGCATTGGTCAAAACATTGGCAAGGGGAAACTGGTTATTATACCCATAAGCCCGTCCCCAACAATACTCTGCCTCCAGGAGGTGTTAATTACTCTGCCTCCAGGAGGTGTTAATTCCCAAATTGCCATCAGCTGGGAACCTAGCATTCAGAACACTTGAAGTTTATGGGGACACCTGAATCAAACCACCACATTCTGTCCCTAGCCACCGTAAACTGATAACCGTATATGATGTAAAATGTAATGCATTCATGCAAATTTAAAGGTCCCCATAGTTTTTATCAATTCCAATGATGTTCATACGTCCCCATAATCCAAGGTCTTTTAACAACATTCACACTGCAAAGGATGGAGGATGGCATTGGGCAAAGCAAAGAAATATATATATATTTTTAAAATTTTTTTTTAAGTGACAGGGTCTCACTGTGTAGTCCTGGCTGCCCTGGAACTCACTATGTAGACCAGGCTGGCTTTGAACTTGTGGCAGTCCTGCTCTGCCTCCCATGTGCTGGGATGGCCTGAGCCACCACACCCAGCTTTTTTCCCCGGATTCCCCCTCTCTCTTTTTTTTTTTTTTTTTTTTAAATTTTGATCTTTTCATTTGTTTTATGAGAGCCTGCAGCCCTTCTTTAGAATCCGTAGACTCTGAATCTTCTAGCTCAAGTGTTGGATATAACTTGTTCTTTGTTTTTGCCTCTTTTTCACTGTTTGCCTGTTCCGACCTTTCTTCCTCGAGGCAGTTCCTCACTAACCTCCAGATCGATCTTACCCCGCCCTTAAGCGTGCCTTGGTCTGCTGCAAAATCAAGATCTTCGCCCAAATTTTCCCATGAAGGGATTGTAAGACTTCCAGAGCACGCAAACCAAGGGGCTATGGCATCACATTCCTCCAGGAACCTCTCCAGGGTACTCCCCTTTATCTTTAAGTTTTTTGAACGAAGCAGCTCATTCAGAGCCAAAAAAATTGGGTGCGAGTGAGAAGCGCCCATGGCTACACTTGCAAAAGATTCTTTTAAAACTTTTACTGCAGCTCATTCAGAGCCAAAAAAATTGGGTGAGAAGCGCCCATGGCTAAATTTGCAAAAATTCTTTTCCTGCTCCATCTTTTTCTACCGAGAGGAGCAAAATCCCCACTTTTGTCACGGATTCCTTCCTGCTCCCTCTTTTTCTACTGAGAGGAGCAAAATCCCCGCTTTTGTCGTGGATTCCCACCTTACCTGGGAACTTACCAGTGCACTGCCCTGACTGCAGAGAGTTCTGAGTCCCTCTTCGGACTCTTCTTTCAACAGTTTATTCAGGAACCTTACCTTTTCTTTTAGATGTTTTACTCGAGCGCTCTTCTCTCACCTCCTCTAAAATTTTTTTTTAACTGCTTCTGAATCATTCTCGTTTGCCCTATGTAATATGACTAGACACACTACAACACAAATACACCACATGAGGTTAACCAACTTTTATACACTAATAAGACACACGAACAAATATACATTAATTGGCGGCTATCATTCTTAAGAAATCTTCTCACTGCGTTTCCTCTAAGGAAACCTTATTGTGGCGCCTTTTAACCCTAATACTGGAAGATGTATTGCCCATTTTGCTATGGGACCTTATTGTCTCTCTACCGGAGAACTTGCCTTTACCCTTTTTGTCCACTTATCTGGAACTTACCAGCAAGCTGCCCTGCAAGTTCTGAGTTCCCCCGTACAGGCCACCACTTGTCGTCGCCCAGTCCGACCAGCAGAATAAGGCAACAACCACAGGAACTCTTCTTGAAGCAGTTTATTCAGGAACCTTGAACAATCTTCTTCTGACTGACTGACTGACTGACTCACTCACTCACTCACTCACTGACTCACTCACTGACTCACTGACTCACTCACTCACCCACTCACTCACTCATCCACTCACTGACTGCCTCACTCACTGACTCACTCAATGACTGACTGCCCGACTCACTCCCTCACTCACTCACTCAATCACTGACTGCCCGACTCACTCCCTCCCTCACTCACTCACTCACTGAGTGCCCGACTCACTCCCCCACTCACTCACTCACTCACTGACTGCCCGACTCACTCCCCCCCGGGACAAGCCCGCCCAAAGCTTAAGAAGCTTTTGAACAGCCAACCCTGGTAAGCCACGTGGTGAATGCAGATAGGTCCACATATGTGGAAGCAAGCCTAGATCACGGCCCAAGCCAAATAAGGACTTGTTTATCCAGGAGAGCACTCGCCATCGGGAAGGCGGAAGGCAGAAGCCAGCGCCATCTTTAAGGCGCGGCACCTCGCAGCTCTCTACAGCTTTCCTACAAAGAAGGTTGAGTGCAGCAAGTTCAAACTTTCCTTGTTAATGTAATCTGAAAAGTTGCACAACTTAGTAGATTGGCCTCATTTCTAAAGTAGTTTGTTTACAAAAGAAACATCTTCATTACCGAACACTATACTATGTGAAATGAGCTACTTCGGTTCTAGGAATCACTTGCTTTCCTACGAAGAAGGTTGAGTGCAGCAAGTTAAAACTTTTCTAGTTTGTGTAATCTAACAAGATATACAAGTTAGTGGATTCGCGTTGTTTCTAAAGTGGTTTCTTTAGAAAACAAACATCTTCAGTACTGAACACTGTACTGTGTGAAATAAGTTAATTCAGTTCTAGGAATCAGTTGCCTTTCTACGAAGATGGTTGAGTGCAGCAAGTTCAAACTTTCCTTGTTAATGTAATCTAAAAAGATGGCCAAGTTAGCAGAGTCACCTCATTTGTAAAATAGTTTGTTGAGAAAATTAACATCTTTATTGCCGAACATTTTACTGTGTGAAATATGCTCATTCAGTTCTAGGAATCACTTGCTTTCCTACAAAAAAGGGTGAGTGCAGCAAGTTGAAACTTTCCTTGTTAATGTAATCTAAAAAGAGCCACAACTTACTAGATTGGCCTAATTTCTAAAGCAGTTTCTTTAGAAAAGAAAAATCTTCAATATCGAACACTGTACAGTGTGAAATAAGTTAATTCGTTTCTAGGAATCAGTTTAATTTCTACGAAGAAGGTTGAGTGCAGCAAGTTCAAACTTTCCTTGTTAATGTAATCTAAAAAGATGGCCAAGTTAGAATATTCGCCTCATTTTTAAAGTACTTTGTTGAGAAAACAAACATCTTCATTGCTGAACATTGTACTGTGTGAAATAATCTCATTCGGTTCTAGGAATCAGTTGCTTTTCTACAAAGAAGGTTCAGTGCAGCAAGTTCAAACTCTCCTAGTTAATGTAATCTAAAAGATGCACAACTTAGTAGATTGGCCACATTTCTAACGTAGTTTGTTTAGAAAACAAACATCTTCAATACTGAACACTGTAATATGTGAACTAAGCTAGTTCCGTTCGAGGAATCACTTGCCTTTCCTACGAAGAAGGTTGAGTGCAGCAAGTTCAAACTTTCCTAGTTTGTGTAATCTAAAATGATGTACAAGTTAGTGGATTCGCCTCATTTCTAAAGTAGTTTCTTTAGAAAAGAAACATCTTCAGTACCGAATTCTGTACTGTGTGAAATAAGTGAATTCGCTTCTAGGATTCAGTTTAAATCTACGAAGATGGTTGAGTGCAGCAAGTTCAAACTTTCCTTGTTAAAGTAATCTAAAAAGATGGCCAAGTTAGTAGATTCGGCTCATTTGTAAAAGTAGTTTGTTGAGAAAACAAACATCTTCATTGCCAAACATTGTACTGTGTGAAATAAGCTCATTCTAGGAATCAGTTCCTTTCCTACAAAGAAGGTTGAGTGCAGCAAGTTCAAACTTTCCTTATTAATGTAATCTGAAAAGTTGCACAACGTAGTAGATTGGCCTCATTTCTAAAGTAGTTTGTTTACAAAACAAACATCTTCATTACCGAACACTATACTATGTGAAATGAGCTAGTTTGGTTCTAGGAATCACTTGCTTTCCTACAAAGAAGGTTGAGTGCAGCAAGTTCAAACTTTCCTCGTTTGTGTAATCTAACAAGATTTACAAGTTAGTGGAATCGCGTCATTTCTAAAGTGGTTTCCTATAAAAAAAACATCTTCAGTAGTGAACACTGTTCTGTGTGAAATAAGTTAATTCGGTTCTAGGAATCAGTTTAATTTCTACGAAGAAGGTTGAGTGCAGCAAGTTCAAACTTTCCTTGTTAATGTCATCTAAAAAGATGTCCAAGTTAGTATATTTGCCTTATTCGTAAAGTAGTTTGTTGAGAAAACAAACATCTTCATTGCCGAACAATGTACTGTGTGAAAAAGCTAATTTAGGTTAGCATTCAGTTGCTTTCCTACAAAGAATGTTGAGTGCAGCAAGTTCAAACTTTCCTTGTTAATGTAATCTAAAAAGATGCACAAGGTAGTAGATTGGCCTCATTTCTAAAGTAGATTCTTTAGAAAAGAAACATCTTCAGTACCGAACACTGTACTGTGTCAAATAAGTTAATTCGCTTCCAGGAATCAGTTTAAATTCTACTGATGAAGGTTGAGTGCAGCAAGTTCAAAATTTCCTAGGTTGTGTAATCTAACAAGATGTACAAGGTAGTGCATTGGCCTCATTTCTTACGTAGTTTCTTGTAAAGAAACATCTTCAGTACCGAACACTGTACTATGTGAAATGTGCTAGTCAGGTTCTCGGAATCACTTGCTTTCCTACGAAGAAGGTTGAGTGCAGCAAGTTCAAACTTTCCTCGTTTGTGTAATCTAAGAAGATGTACAAGTTAGTGGATTCGTGTCGTTTATAACGTGGTTTCTTTACAAAACAAACATCTTCAGTACTGAACACTGTACTGTGTGAAATAAGTTAATTCGTTTCTAGGAATCAGTTTCCTTTCTAAGAAGATGGTTGAGTGCAGCAAGTTCAAACTTTCCTTGTTAATGCAATCTAAAAAGATGGCCAAGTTAGGAGATTCGCCTCATTTGTAAAGTACTTTGTTGAGAAAACAAACATCTTCATTGCCGAACATTGTACTGTGTGAAATAAGCTCATTCGGTTCTAGGAATCAGTTGCTTTCCTACAAAGAAGGTTGAGGGCAGCAAGTTCAACTTTCCTAGTTTGTGTACTCTAACAAGATGTACAAGTTAGTGCATTTGTCTCATTTCTAAAGTAGTTTATTTAGAAAAGAAACATCTTCAGTACCGAACACTGTACTGTGTGAAATAAGTTAATTCGGTTCTACGATTCAGTTTAATTTCTCTACGAACAAGGTTGAGTGCAGCTAGTTTAAACTTTCCTTGTTAATGTAATCTAAAAAGATGGCCAAGTTAGAATATTCGCCTCATTTGTAAAAGTACTTTGTTCAGAAAACAAACATCTTCATTGCCGAACATTGTACTGTGTGAAATAAGCTCATTCGGTTCTAGGAATCAGTTGCTTTCCTATAAAGAAGGTTCAGTGCAGCAAGTTCAAACTTTCCTTGTTAATGTAATCTAAAAAGATGCACAACTTAGTAGATTGGCCTCATTGCTAAAGTAGTTTGTTTAGAGAAAAAAATCTTCATTACCGAACACTATACTATGTGAAATAAGCTAGTTCCGTTCTAGGAATCACTTGCTTTCTTACGAATAAGGTTGAGTGCAGCAAGTTCAAACTTTCCTTGTTAATGCAATCTAAAAAGATGGCCAAGTTAGGAGATTCGCATCATTTGTAAAGTACTTTGTTGAGAAAACAAACATCTTCATTGCCGAACATTGTACTGTGTGAAATAAGCTCATTCGGTTCTAGGAATCAGTTGCTTTCCTACAAAGAAGGTTGAGGGCAGCAAGTTCAACTTTCCTAGTTTGTGTAATCTAACAAGATGTACAAGTTAGTGCATTCGTCTCATTTCTAAAGTAGTTTATTTAGAAAAGAAACATCTTCAGTACCGAACACTGTACTGTGTGAAATAAGTTAATTCGCTTCTACGATTCAGTTTAATTTCTACGAACAAGGTTGAGTGCAGCTAGTTTAAACTTTCCTTGTTAATGTAATCTAAAAAGATGGCCAAGTTAGAATATTCGCCTCATTTGTAAAGTACTTTGTTCAGAAAACAAACATCTTCATTGTGATCTAACATTGTACTGTGTGAAAAAGCTCATTCGGTTCTAGAAATCAGTTGCTTCCTACAAAGATGGTTGAGTGCAAGTTCAAACTTTCCTTGTTAATGTAATCTAAAAAGATGCACAACTTGTAGATTTGCCTCATTTCTAAAGTAGTTTCTCAAACAAACATCTTCATTGCCAAATTGTAAATGTGAGGAAGTAAATTTAGTTCTAGGAATCATTTGCCTCTTCCTCTAAATTAGTGTTCAAACTTTCCTAGTTAATGTAAAAAAAGAACTTTCATTGCCAAACATTGTTCTTTAGAAAACAAAATCTTCAGTACCAAACACTGTACTTGTGAAATAAGCTAATTCGGTTCTAGGAATCAGTTTCCTTTCTCTGAAGATGGTTGAGTTCAGCAAGTTCAAACTTTCCTTGTTAATGTAATCTAACAAGATGTACAAGTTAGTAGATTCGCCTCATTTCTAAAGTAGTTTCTTTAGAAAACAAACATCTTCATACTCAAACACTGTACTCTGTGAAATAAGCTAATTCAGTTCTAGGAATCACTTGCATTTCTATGAAGATGGTTGAGTGCAGCAAGTTCAAACTTTCCTTGTTAATGTAATCTAAAAAGATGTACAAGTTAGTAGAGTGCCTCATTTCTAAAATAGTTTTGTTGAGAAAACAAACATCTTCATTACTGAACATTTTACTGTGTGAAATAAGCTCATTCAGTTCTAGGAATCACTTGCTTTCCTACAAAGAGGTTGAGTGCAGCAAGTTCAAACTTTCCTTGTTAATGTAATCTAAAAAGATGCCACAACTTAGTAGATTGGCCTCATTTCTAAAGTAGTTTCTTTAGAAAACAAACATCTTCATTGCCAACACTGTACTGTGTGAAATAAGTTAATTCGGTTCTAGGAATCAGTTTCTTTTCTACGAAGATGGTTGAGTGCAGCAAGTTCAAACTTTCCTTGTTAATGTAATCTAAAAAGATGGCCAAGTTAGTAGATTCGCCTCATTTTTAAAGTAGTTTGTTGAGAAAACAAACATCTTCATTTTCGAACATTGTACTGTGTGAAATAAGCTCATTCGGTTCTAGGAATCAGTTGCTTTTCTACAAAGAAGGTTGAGTGCAGCAAGTTCAAACTTCCTTGTTAATGTAATCAAAAAAGATGCACAACTTAGTAGATTGGCTCATTTCTAAAGTAGTTTGTTTAGAAAACAAACATCTTCATTACTGAACACTGTACTATGTGAAATAAGCTAATTCGGTTCTAGGAATCACTTGCTTTCCTATGAAGAAGGTTGAGTGCAGCAAGTTCAAACTTTCCTAGTTTGTGTAATCTAAAAAGATGTACAAGTTAGTAGATTGCCTCATTTCTAAAGTAGTTTCTTTAGAAAAGAAACATCTTCAGTACCGAACACTGTACTGTGTGAAATAAGTTAATTTGGTTCTAGGAATCAGTTTAATTTCTACGAAGATGGTTGAGTGCAGCAAGTTCAAACTTTCCTTGTTAATGTAATCTAAAAAGATGGCCAAGTTAGTAGATTCGCCTCATTTCTAAAGTAGTTTCTTGAGAAAACAAACATCTTCATTACCAAACATTGTACTGTGTGAAATAAGTTAATTCAGTTCTAGGAATCAGTTTCCTTTCCTACAAAGATGGTTGAGTGCAGCAAGTTCAAACTTTCCTTGTTAATGTAATCTAAAAAGATGCACAAGTTAGTAGATTGGCCTCATTTCTAAAGTAGTTTGTTTAGAAAACAAACATCTTCATTACCAAACACTGTACTGTGTGAAAAAAGCTAATTTGGTTCTAGGAATCACTTGCTTTGCTTTCTACAAAGAAGGTTGAGTGCAGCAAGTTCAAACTTTCCTTGTTAATGTAATCTAAAAAGATGTACAAGTTAGTAGATTGGCCTCATTTCTAAAGTAGTTTCTTTAGAAAACAAACATCTTCAGTAGTGAACACTGTACTGTGTGAAATAAGTTAATTCGGTTCTAGGAATCAGTTGCTTTTCTACGAAGAAGGTTGTTTGCAGCAAGTTCAAACTTTCCTTGTTAATGTAATCTAAAAAGATGTCCAAGTTAGTAGATTTGCCTCATTTGTAAAGTAGTTTGTTGAGAAAACAAACATCTTCATTGCTGAACATTGTACTGTGTGAAAAAGCTAATTTAGGTTAGCATTCAGTTGCTTTCCTACAAAGAAGGTTGAGTGCAGCAAGTTCAAACTTTCCTTGTTAATGTAATCTAAAAAGATGCACAAGGTAGTAGATTGGCCTCATTTCTAAAGTAGTTTTCTTTAGAAAACAAACATCTTCAGTACCGAACACTGTACTGTGTGAAATAAGTTAATTTATTTCTAGGAATCAGTTGCTTTTCTACAAAGAAGGTTGAGTGCAGCAAGTTCAAACTTTCCTTGTTAATGTAATCTAAAAAGATGTACAAGTTAGTAGATTGGCCTCATTTCTAAAGTAGTTTGTTTAGAAAACAAACATCTTCATTACCAAACACTGTACTGTGTGAAATAAGCTAATTCGGTTCTAGGAATCACTTGCTTTCCTATAAAGAAGGTTGAGTGCAGCAAGTTCAAACTTTCCTTGTTAATGTAATCTAAAAGATGTACAAGTTAGTGGATTCTGTCATTTCTAAAGTGGTTTCTTTAGAAAACAAACATCTTCATTACTGAACACTGTACTGTGTGAAATAAGTTAATTCGGTTCTAGGAATCAGTTTCCTTTCTAAGAAGATGTTGAGTGCAGCAAGTTCAAACTTTCCTTGTTAATGTAATCTAAAAAAGATGGCCAAGTTAGAGATTCGCCTCATTTGTAAAGTAGTTTGTTGAGAAAACAAACATCTTCATTGCCGAACATTGTACTGTGTGAAATAAGCTCATTCGGTTCTAGGAATCAGTTGCTTTCCTACAAAGAAGGTTGAGGGCAGCAAGTTCAAACTTTCCTAGTTTGTGTAATCTAACAAGATGTACAAGTTAGTGCATTCGTCTCATTTCTAAAGTAGTTTATTTAGAAAAGAAACATCTTCATTACCTAACACTGTACTGTGTGAAATAAGTTAATTCAGTTCTAGGATTCAGTTTAATTTCTACGAACAAGGTTGAGTGCAGCTAGTTTAAACTTTCCTTGTTAATGTAATCTAAAAAGATGGCCAAGTTAGAATATTGGCCTCATTTGTAAAGTAGTTTGTTCAGAAAACAAACATCTTCATTACTGAACATTGTACTGTGTGAAATAAGCTCATTCGGTTCTAGGAATCAGTTGCTTTCCTATAAAGAAGGTTGAGTGCAGCAAGTTCAAACTTTCCTTGTTAATGTAATCTAAAAAGATGCACAAGTTAGTAGATTGGCCTCATTGCTAAAGTAGTTTGTTTAGAAAAAAAATCTTCATTACTGAACACTATACTATGTGAAATAAGCTAGTTCCGTTCTAGGAATCACTTGCTTTCTTATTTAATAAGGTTGAGTGCAGCAAGTTCAAACTTTCCTTGTTAATGCAATCTAAAAGATGGCCAAGTTAGGAGATTCGCATCATTTGTAAAGTACTTTGTTGAGAAAACAAACATCTTCATGCCGAACATTGTACTGTGTGAAATAAGCTCATTCGGTTCTAGGAATCAGTTGCTTTCCTACAAAGAAGGTTGAGGGCAGCAAGTTCAACTTTCCTAGTTTGTGTAATCTAACAAGATGTACAAGTTAGTAGATACGTCTCATTTCTAAAGTAGTTTATTTAGAAAAGAAACATCTTCAGTACTGAACACTGTACTGTGTGAAATAAGTTAATTCGGTTCTACGATTCAGTTTAATTTCTACAAACAAGGTTGAGTGCAGCTAGTTTAAACTTTCCTTGTTAATGTAATCTAAAAAAGATGGCCAAGTTAGAATATTCGCCTCATTTGTAAAGTACTTTGTTCAGAAAACAAACATCTTCATTGCCGAACATTGTACTGTGTGAAAAAAGCTCATTCGGTTCTAGAATTCAGTTGCTATCCTACAAAGATGGTTGAGTGCAGCAAGTTCAAACTTTCCTTGTTAATGTAATCTAAAAAGATGCACAACTTACTAGATTGGCCTCATTTCTAAAGTAGTTTCTTTAGAAAAGAAACATCTTCAGTACCGAACATTGTACTATGTGAAATGAGCTAGTTCGGTTCTAGGAATCATTTGCTTTCCTACAAAGAAGGTTGAGTGCAGCAAGTTCAAACTTTCCTAGTTTGTGTAATCTAAAAAGATATACTAGTTAGTGTATTCGCCTCATTTCTAAAGCAGTTTCTTTAGAAAAGAAACATCTTCATTATGCGAACCCTGTACTATGTGAAATAAGTAAATTCGGTTCTAGGAATCATTTTCCTTTCTACAAAGATGGTTGAGTGCAGCAAGTTCAAACTTTCCTAGTTTGTGTAACCTAACAAGATCTACAAGTTAGTGGATTCATGTAATTTCTAAATTAGTTTCTTTGTAAAACAAACATCTTCAGTACCTAACACTATACTGTGTGAAATAAGTTCATTCGGTTCTAGGAATCAGTTTCCTTTCTACGAAGATGGTTGAGTTTAGCAAGTTCAAACTTTCCTTGTTAATGTAATTTAAAAGATGTCCAAGTTAGTAGATTCGCCTCATTTCTAAAATAGTTTCTTTAGAAAACAAACCTTCATACCCAAACATTGTACTGTGTGAAATAAGCTCATTCGGTTCTAGGAATCACTTGCTTTCCTATAAAGAAGGTTGAGTGCAGCAAGTTCAAACTTTCCTTGTTAATGTAATCTAAAAAGATGCACAACTTAGTAGATTGGCCTCATTTCTCAAGTAGTTTGTTTAGAAAACAAAGATCTTCATTACCGAACACTGTACTATGTGAAATAAAGTAGTTCCGTTCTAGGAATCACTTGCTTTCCTACGAAGAAGGTTGAGTGCAGCAAGTTCAAACTTTCCTAGTTTGTGTAATCTAACAAGATATAGAAGGTAGTGGATTTGCCTCATTTCTAAAGTAGTTTCTTTAGAAAAGAAACATCTTCAGTACCCGAACACTGTACTGTGTGAAATAAGTGAATTACTTCTAGGAATCAGTTTAATTTCTACAAAGATGGTTGAGTGCAGCAAGTTCAAACTTTCCTTGTTAATGTAATCTAAAAAGATGGCCAAGTTAGTAGATTCGCCTCAGTTGTAAAGTAGTTTGTTGAGAAAACAAACATCTTAATTGCCAAACATTGTACTGTGTGAAATAAGCTCATTCGGTTCTAGGAATCAGTTGCTTTCCTACAAAGAAGGTTGAGTGCAGCAAGTTCAAACTTTCCTTGTTAATGTAATCTGAAAAGTTGCACAACTTAGTAGATTAGCCTCATTTCTAAAGTAGTTTGTTTACAAAACAAACATCTTCATTACCGAACACTATACTATGTGAAATGAGCTAATTTGGTTCTAGGAATCACTTGCTTTCCTACGAAGAAGGTTGAGTGCAGCAAGTTCAAACTTTCCTTCTTAATGCAATCTGAAAAGATGCACAACTTAGTAGATTGGCCTCATTTCTAAAGTAGGTTGTTTAGAAAACAAACATCTTCATTACCAAATACTGTACTATGTGAAATGAGCTAGTTTGGTTCTAGGAATCACTTGCTTTCCTACAAAGAGGGTTGAGTGCAGCAAGTTCAAACTTTCCTAGTTTGTGTAATCTAACAAGATGTACAAGTTACTTGATTCGCCATATTTCTAAAGTAGTTTCTTTAGAAAAGAAACATCTTCAGTACCTAACACTGTACTGTGTGAAATAAGTGAATTCGCTTCTAGGAATCACTTTAATTTCTACGAAGATGGTTGAGTCCAGCAAGTTCAAACTTTCCTTGTTAATGTAATATAAAAAGATGGCCAAGTTAGTAGATTCGCCTCATTTGTAAAGTAGTTTGTTGAGAAAACAAACATCTTCATTGCCAAACATTGTACTGTGTGAAATAAGCTCATTCGGTTCTAGGAATCAGTTGCTTTCCTATACAGAAGGTTGAGTGCAGCAAGTTCAAACTTTCCTTGTTACTGTAATCTGAAAAGATGCACAAGTTAGTAGATTGGCCTCATTTCTAAAGTAGTTTCTTGAGAAAACAAACATCTTCATTAATCGAACACTATACTATGTGAAATGAGCTAGTTGATTCTAGGAATCACTTGCTTTCCTACAAAGAAGGTTGAGTGCAGCAAGATCAAACTTTCCTAGTTTGTGTAATCTAACAAGATATACAAGTTAGTGGATTCGCCTCATTTCTAAAGTAGTTTCTTTACAAAACAAACATCTTCATTGCCGAACAATGTACTGTGTGAAATAAGTTAATTGGTTCTAGGAATCAGTTTAATTTCTACAAAGATGGTTGAGTGCAGCAAGTTCAAACTTTCCTAGTTTGTGTAATCTAACAAGATGTACAAGTTAGTAGAATTGTGTCATTTCTAAATTAGTTTCTTTACAAAACAAACATCTTCATTACCGAACATTGAACTGTGTGAAATAAGTTAATTTGGTTCTAGGAATCAGTTTCCTTTCTACGAAGATGGTTGAGTTTAGCAAGTTCAAACTTTCTTTGTTAATGTAATCTAAAAAGATGTCCAAGTTAGTAGATTTGCCTCATTTCTAAAGTAGTTTCTTTAGAAAACAAACCTTAATTGCCAAACTTTGTACTTTGTGAAATAAGCTAATTGGTTCTAGGAATCAGTTTACTTTCTACAAAGAAGGGGTTGAGTGCAGCAAGTTCAAACTTTTCCTTGTTAATGTGCTAAAAAAAGATGTCCAAGTTAGTAGATTTGCCTCATTGGTAAAGTAGTTTGTTGAGAAAACAAACATCTTCATTGGCGAACATTGTACTGTGTGAAAAAAGCTAATTTAGTTCTAGAATTCAGTTGCTTTCCTACAAAGAAGGTGGAGTGCAGCCAGTTCAAACTTTCCTTGTTAATGTAATCTAAAAAGATGCACAACTTAGTAGATTGGCCTCATTTCTAAAGTAGTTTGTTTACAAAACAAACATCTTCATTGCGAACACTATACTATGTGAAATGAGCTAGTTCGGTTCTAGGAATCACTTGCTTTCCTACAAAGAAGGTTGAGTGCAGCAGGTTCAAACTTTCCTCGTTTGTGTAATCTAACATGATGTACCAGTTAGTAGATTTGCCTCATTTGTAAAAGTAGTTTCTTGAGAAAACAAACATCTTCATTGCGGAATATTGTACTGTGTGAAAAAGCTAATTCGGTTCTTGGAATCAGTCACTTTCCTACAAAGAAGGTTGAGTGCAGCAATTTCAAACTTTCCTGTTTAATGTAATCTAAAAAGATGTACAAGTTAGTGGATTAGCCTCATTTCTAAAGTAATTTCTTTAGAAAAAAACATCTTCATTACCGAACACTGTACTGTGTGAAATAAGTTAATTCGGTTCAGGAATCAGTTTAATTTCTACAAAGATGGTTGAGTGCAGCAAGTTCATACTTTCCTTGTTAATGTAATCTAAAAAGATGTACAAGTTAGTAGAGTCACCTCATTTCTAAAGTAGTTTCTTGAGAAAATTAACATCTTCATTACCGAACATTGAACTGTGTGAAATAAGCTCTTTCGGTTCTAGGAATCACTTGGTTTCCTACAAAGAAGGTTGAGTGCAGCAAGTTCAAACTTTCCTAGTTAATGTAATCTAACAAGATGTACAAGTTAGTAGATTGGCCTCATTTCTAAAGTAGTTTCTTGAGAAAACAAACATCTTCATTGCCGAACATTGTACTTTGTGAAATAAGCTAATTCGGTTCTAGGAATCAGTTGCTTTCCTACAAAGAAGGTTGAGTGCAGCAAGTTCAAACTTTCCTAGTTAATGTAATCTAACAAGATGTACAAGTTAGTAGATTCGCCTCATTTGTAAAGTAGTTTCTTGAGAAAACAAACATCTTCATTGCCGAACATTGTACTGTGTGAAATAAGCTCATTCAGTTCTAGGAATCACTTGCTTTCCTACAAAGAAGGTTGAGTGCAGCAAGTTCAAACTTTCCTAGTTTGTGTAATCTAACAAGATGTACAAGTTAGTAGATTCGCCTCATTTCTAAAGTAGTTTCTTGAGAAAACAAACATCTTCATTGCCGAACATTGTACTGTGTGAAATAAGCTCATTCGGTTCTAGGAATCACTTGCTTTCCTACAAAGAAGGTTGAGTGCAGCAAGTTCAAACTTTCCTAGTTTGTGTAATCTAACAAGATGTACAAGTTAGTAGATTCGCCTCATTTCTAAAGTAGTTTCTTTAGAAAACAAACATCTTCATTGCCGAACACTGTACTGTGTGAAATAAGCTCATTCGGTTCTAGGAATCACTTGCTTTCCTACAAAGAAGGTTGAGTGCAGCAAGTTCAAACTTTCCTTGTTTTGTGTAATCTAACAAGATGTACAAGTTAGTAGATTCGCCTCATTTCTAAGTAGTTTCTTGAGAAAACAAACATCTTCATTGCCAAACATTGTACTGTGTGAAATAAGCTCATTCGGTTCTAGGAATCATTTGCTTTCCTACAAAGAAGGTTGAGTGCAGCAAGTTCAAACTTTCTAGTTTGTGTAATCTAACAAGATGTACAAGTTAGTAGATTCGCCTCATTTCTAAAGTAGTTTCTTGAGAAAACAAACATCTTCATTGCCGAACATTGTACTGTGTGAAATAAGCTAATTTGGTTCTAGGAATCACTTGCTTTCCTACAAAGAAGGTTGAGTGCAGCAAGTTCAAACTTTCCTAGTTTGTGTAATCTAACAAGATGTACAAGTTAGTGGATTCGCCTCATTTCTAAAGTAGTTTCTTTATAAAACAAACATCTTCATTAGTGAACATTGTACTGTGTGAAATAAGCTAATTCGGTTCTAGGAATCACTTGCTTTCCTACAAAGATGGTTGAGTGCAGCAAGTTCAAACTTTCCTAGTTTGTGTAATCTAACAAGATGTACAAGTTAGTAGATTCGCCTCATTTCTAAAGTAGTTTCTTGAGAAAACAAACATCTTCATTGCCGAACATTGAACTGTGTGAAATAAGCTCATTCGGTTCTAGGAATCACTTGCTTTCCTACAAAGAAGGTTGAGTGCAGCAAGTTCAAACTTTCCTAGTTTGTGTAATCTAACAAGATGTACAAGTTAGTAGATTCGCCTCATTTCTAAAGTAGTTTCTTGAGAAAACAAACATCTTCATTACCGAACATTGTACTGTGTGAAATAAGCTAATTCGGTTCTAGGAATCAGTTGCTTTCCTACAAAGAAGGTTGAGTGCAGCAAGTTCAAACTTTCCTAGTTAATGTAATCTAACAAGATGTACAAGTTAGAAGATTCGCCTCATTTCTAAAGTACTTTCTTGAGAAAAACAAACATCTTCATTGAAAACATTGTACTGTGTGAAATAAGCTAATTCGGTTCTAGGAATCACTTGCTTTCCTACAAAGAAGGTTGAGTGCAGCAAGTTCAAACTTTCTAGTTTGTGTAATCTAACAAGATGTACAAGTTAGTAGATTCGCCTCATTTCTAAAGTAGTTTCTTGAGAAAACAAACATCTTCATTGCGAACATTGTACTGTGTGAAATAAGCTAATTCGGTTCTAGGAATCACTTGCTTTCCTACAAAGAAGGTTGAGTGCAGCAAGTTCAAACTTTCCTAGTTTGTGTAATCTAACAAGATGTACAAGTTAGTAGATTCGCCTCATTTCTAAAGTAGTTTCTTGAAAACAAACATCTTCATTGCGAACATTGTACTGTGTGAAATAAGCTAATTCGGTTCTAGGAATCACTTGCTTTCCTACAAAGAAGGTTGAGTGCAGCAAGTTCAAACTTTCCTAGTTTGTGTAATCTAACAAGATGTACAAGTTAGTAGATTCGCCTCATTTCTAAAGTAGTTTCTTGAGAAAACAAACATCTTCATTGCCGAACATTGTACTGTGTGAAATAAGCTAATTCGGTTCTAGGAATCACTTGCTTTCCTACAAAAGAAGGTTGAGTGCAGCAAGTTCAAACTTTCCTAGTTTGTGTAATCTAACAAGATGTACAAGTTAGTAGATTCGCCTCATTTCTAAAGTAGTTTCTTGAGAAAACAAACATCTTCATTGCCGAACATTGTACTGTGTGAAATAAGCTAATTCGGTTCTAGGAATCACTTGCTTTCCTACAGAGAAGGTTGAGTGCAGCAAGTTCAAACTTTCCTAGTTTGTGTAATCTAACAAGATGTACAAGTTAGTAGATTCGCCTCATTTCTAAAGTAGTTTCTTGAGAAAACAAACATCTTCATTGCCGAACATTGTACTGTGTGAAATAAGCTCATTCGGTTCTAGGAATCACTTGCTTTCCTACAAAGAAGGTTGAGTGCAGCAAGTTCAAACTTTCCTAGTTTGTGTAATCTAACAAGATGTACAAGTTAGTAGATTCGCCTCATTTCTAAAGTAGTTTCTTGAGAAAACAAACATCTTCATTGCGAACATTGTACTGTGTGAAATAAGCTAATTCGGTTCTAGGAATCACTTGCTTTCCTACAAAGAAGGTTGAGTGCAGCAAGTTCAAACTTTCCTAGTTTGTGTAATCTAACAAGATGTACAAGTTAGTAGATTCGCCTCATTTCTAAAAGTAGTTTCTTGAGAAAACAAACATCTTCATTGCGAACATTGTACTGTAATGAAATAAGCTAATTCGGTTCTAGGAATCACTTGCTTTCCTACAAAGAAGGTTGAGTGCAGCAAGTTCAAACTTTCCTAGTTTGTGTAATCTAACAAGATGTACAAGTTAGTAGATTCGCCTCATTTCTAAAGTAGTTTCTTGAAAACAAACATCTTCATTGCCGAGACATTGTACTGTGTGAAATAAGCTAATTCGGTTCTAGGAATCACTTGCTTTCCTACAAAAGAAGGTTGAGTGCAGCAAGTTCAAACTTTCCTAGTTTGTGTAAATCTAACAAGATGTACAAGTTAGTAGATTCGCCTCATTTCTAAAGTAGTTTCTTGAGAAAACAAACATCTTCATTGCCGAACATTTGTACTGTGTGAAATAAGCTATTCGGTTCTAGGAATCACTTGCTTTCCTACAAAAAGAAGGTTGAGTGCAGCAAGTTCAAACTTTCCTAGTTTGTGTAATCTAACAAGATGTACAAGTTAGTAGATTCGCCTCATTTCTAAAAGTAGTTTCTTGAGAAAACAAACATCTTCATTGCGAACATTGTACTGTGTGAAATAAGCTAATTCGGTTCTAGGAATCACTTGCTTTCCTACAAAGAGGGTTGAGTGCAGCAAGTTCAAACTTTCCTAGTTTGTGTAATCTAACAAGATGTACAAGTTAGTAGATTCGCCTCATTTCTAAAGTATTTTCTTGAGAAAACAAACATCTTCATTGCCGAACATTGTACTGTGTGAAATAAGCTAATTCGGTTCTAGGAATCACTTGCTTTCCTACAAAGAAGGTTGAGTGCAGCAAGTTCAAACTTTCCTAGTTTTGTGTAATCTAACAAGATGTACAAGTTAGTAGATTCGCCTCATTTCTAAAGTAGTTTCTTGAGAAAACAAACATCTTCATTGCAAACATTGTACTGTGTGAAATAAGCTCATTCGGTTCTAGGAATCACTTGCTTTCCTACAAAGAAGGTTGAGTGCAGCAAGTTCAAACTTTCCTAGTTTGTGTAATCTAACAAGATGTACAAGTTAGTAGATTCGCCTCATTTCTAAAGTAGTTTCTTGAGAAAACAAACATCTTCATTGCCGAACATTGTACTGTGTGAAATAAGCTAATTCGGTTCTAGGAATCACTTGCTTTCCTACAAAGAAGGTTGAGTGCAGCAAGTTCAAACTTTCCTAGTTTGTGTAATCTAACAAGATGTACAAGTTAGTAGATTCGCCTCATTTCTAAAGTAGTTTCTTGAGAAAACAAACATCTTCATTGCGAGACATTTGTACTGTGTGAAATAAGCTCATTCGGTTCTAGGAATCACTTGCTTTCCTACAAAGAAGGTTGAGTGCAGCAAGTTCAAACTTTCTAGTTTTGTGTAATCTAACAAGATGTACAAGTTAGTAGATTCGCCTCATTTCTAAAGTAGTTTCTTGAGAAAACAAACATCTTCATTGCCGAACATTGTACTGTGTGAAATAAGCTAATTCGGTTCTAGGAATCACTTGCTTTCCTACAAAAGAAGGTTGAGTGCAGCAAGTTCAAACTTTCCTAGTTTGTGTAATCTAACAAGATGTACAAGTTAGTAGATTAAGCCTCATTTCTAAAGTAGTTTCTTGAGAAAACAAACATCTTCATTGCCGAACATTGTACTGTGTGAAATAAGCTCATTCGGTTCTAGGAATCACTTGCTTTCCTACAAAGAAGGTTGAGTGCAGCAAGTTCAAACTTTCCTAGTTTGTGTAATCTAACAAGATGTACAAGTTAGTAGATTCGCCTCATTTCTAAAGTAGTTTCTTGAGAAAACAAACATCTTCATTGCGAACATTGTACTGTGTGAAATAAGCTCATTCGGTTCTAGGAATCACTTGCTTTCCTACAAAGAAGGTTGAGTGCAGCAAGTTCAAACTTTCCTAGTTTGTGTAATCTAACAAGATGTACAAGTTAGTAGATTCGCCTCATTTCTAAAGTAGTTTCTTGAGAAAACAAACATCTTCATTGCGAGACATTGTACTGTGTGAAATAAGCTAATTCGGTTCTAGGAATCACTTGCTTTCCTACAAAAGAAGGTTGAGTGCAGCAAGTTCAAACTTTCCTAGTTTGTTTCTTGAGAAAACAAACATCTTCATTGCGAACATTGTACTGTTGTAAAATAAGCTAATTCGGTTCTAGGAATCACTTGCTTTCCTACAAAGAAGGTTGAGTGCAGCAAGTTCAAACTTTCCCTAGTTTGTGTAATCTAACAAGATGTACAAGTTAGTAGATTCGCCTCATTTCTAAAGTAGTTTCTTGAGAAAACAAACATCTTCATTGCGAACATTGTACTGTGTGAAATAAGCTAATTCGGTTCTAGGAATCACTTGCTTTCCTACAAAAAGAAGGTTGAGTGCAGCAAGTTCAAACTTTCCTAGTTTGTGTAATCTAACAAGATGTACAAGTTAGTAGATTCGCCTCATTTCTAAAGTAGTTTCTTGAGAAAACAAACATCTTCATTGCGAACATTGTACTGTGTGAAATAAGCTAATCGGTTCTAGGAATCACTTGCTTTCCTACAAAGAAGGTTGAGTGCAGCAAGTTCAAACTTTTCTAGTTTGTGTAATCTAACAAGATGTACAAGTTAGTAGATTCGCCTCATTTCTAAAGTAGTTTCTTGAGAAAACAAACATCTTCATTGCCGAACATTGTACTGTGTGAAATAAGCTAATTCGGTTCTAGGAATCACTTGCTTTCCTACAAAGAAGGTTGAGTGCAGCAAGTTCAAACTTTCCTAGTTTGTGTAATCTAACAAGATGTACAAGTTAGTAGATTCGCCTCATTTCTAAAGTAGTTTCTTGAGAAAACAAACATCTTCATTGCGAACATTGTACTGTGTGAAATAAGCTAATTCGGTTCTAGGAATCACTTGCTTTCCTACAAAGAAGGTTGAGTGCAGCAAGTTCAAACTTTCTAGTTTGTGTAATCTAACAAGATGTACAAGTTAGTAGATTCGCCTCATTTCTAAAGTAGTTTCTTGAGAAAACAAACATCTTCATTTGCGAACATTGTACTGTGTGAAATAAGCTAATTCGGTTCTAGGAATCACTTGCTTTCCTACAAAGAAGGTTGAGTGCAGCAAGTTCAAACTTTCCTAGTTTGTGTAATCTAACAAGATGTACAAGTTAGTAGATTCGCCTCATTTCTAAAGTAGTTTCTTGAAAACAAACATCTTCATTTGCGAACATTGTACTGTGTGAAATAAGCTAATTCGGTTCTAGGAATCACTTGCTTTCCTACAAAGAAGGTTGAGTGCAGCAAGTTCAAACTTTCCTAGTTTGTGTAATCTAACAAGATGTACAAGTTAGTAGATTCGCCTCATTTTCAAAGTAGTTTCTTGAGAAAACAAACATCTTCATTGCCGAACATTGTACTGTGTGAAATAAGCTAATTCGGTTCTAGGAATCACTTGCTTTCCTACAAAGAAGGTTGAGTGCAGCAAGTTCAAACTTTCCTAGTTTGTGTAATCTAACAAGATGTACAAGTTAGTAGATTCGCCTCATTTCTAAAGTAGTTTCTTGAGAAAACAAACATCTTCATTGCGAACATTGTACTGTGTGAAATAAGCTAATTCGGTTCTAGGAATCACTTGCTTTCCTACAAAGAAGGTTGAGTGCAGCAAGTTCAAACTTTCCTAGTTTGTGTAATCTAACAAGATGTACAAGTTAGTAGATTCGCCTCATTTCTAAAGTAGTTTCTTGAAAACAAACATCTTCATTGCGAACATTGTACTGTGTGAAATAAGCTAATTCGGTTCTAGGAATCACTTGCTTTCCTACAAAAGAAGGTTGAGTGCAGCAAGTTCAAACTTTCCTAGTTTGTGTAATCTAACAAGATGTACAAGTTAGTAGATTCGCCTCATTTCTAAAGTAGTTTCTTGAGAAAACAAACATCTTCATTGCGAACATTGTACTGTGTGAAATAAGCTAATTCGGTTCTAGGAATCACTTGCTTTCCTACAAAGAAGGTTGAGTGCAGCAAGTTCAAACTTTCCTAGTTTGTGTAATCTAACAAGATGTACAAGTTAGTAGATTCGCCTCATTTCTAAAGTAGTTTCTTGAGAAAACAAACATCTTCATTGCGAACATTGTACTGTGTGAAATAAGCTAATTCGGTTCTAGGAATCACTTGCTTTCTACAAAGAAGGTTGAGTGCAGCAAGTTCAAACTTTCCTAGTTTGTGTAATCTAACAAGATGTACAAGTTAGTAGATTCGCCTCATTTCTAAAGTAGTTTCTTGAGAAAACAAACATCTTCATTGCGAACATTGTACTGTGTGAAATAAGCTAATTCGGTTCTAGGAATCACTTGCTTTCCTACAAAGAAGGTTGAGTGCAGCAAGTTCAAACTTTCCTAGTTTGTGTAATCTAACAAGATGTACAAGTTAGTAGATTCGCCTCATTTCTAAAGTAGTTTCTTGAGAAAACAAACATCTTCATTGCCGAACATTGTACTGTGTGAAATAAGCTAATTCGGTTCTAGGAATCACTTGCTTTCCTACAAAGAAGGTTGAGTGCAGCAAGTTCAAACTTTCCTAGTTTGTGTAATCTAACAAGATGTACAAGTTAGTAGATTCGCCTCATTTCTAAAGTAGTTTCTTGAGAAAACAAACATCTTCATTGCCGAACATTGTACTGTGTGAAATAAGCTAATTCGGTTCTAGGAATCACTTGCTTTCCTACAAAGAAGGTTGAGTGCAGCAAGTTCAAACTTTCCTAGTTTGTGTAATCTAACAAGATGTACAAGTTAGTAGATTCGCCTCATTTCTAAAGTAGTTTCTTGAGAAAACAAACATCTTCATTGCGAACATTGTACTGTGTGAAATAAGCTAATTCGGTTCTAGGAATCACTTGCTTTCCTACAAAGAAGGTTGAGTGCAGCAAGTTCAAACTTTCCTAGTTTGTGTAATCTAACAAGATGTACAAGTTAGTAGATTCGCCTCATTTCTAAAGTAGTTTCTTGAGAAAACAAACATCTTCATTGCGAACATTGTACTGTGTGAAATAAGCTAATTCGGTTCTAGGAATCACTTGCTTTCCTACAAAGAAGGTTGAGTGCAGCAAGTTCAAACTTTCCTAGTTTGTGTAATCTAACAAGATGTACAAGTTAGTAGATTCGCCTCATTTCTAAAGTAGTTTCTTGAGAAAACAAACATCTTCATTGCGAACATTGTACTGTGTGAAATAAGCTAATTCGGTTCTAGGAATCACTTGCTTTCCTACAAAGAAGGTTGAGTGCAGCAAGTTCAAACTTTCCTAGTTTGTGTAATCTAACAAGATGTACAAGTTAGTAGATTCGCCTCATTTCTAAAGTAGTTTCTTGAAAACAAACATCTTCATTGCCGAACATTGTACTGTGTGAAATAAGCTAATTCGGTTCTAGGAATCACTTGCTTTCCTACAAAGAAGGTTGAGTGCAGCAAGTTCAAACTTTCCTAGTTTGTGTAATCTAACAAGATGTACAAGTTAGTAGATTCGCCTCATTTCTAAAGTAGTTTCTTGAGAAAACAAACATCTTCATTGCAGACATTGTACTGTGTGAAATAAGCTAATTCGGTTCTAGGAATCACTTGCTTTCCTACAAAGAAGGTTGAGTGCAGCAAGTTCAAACTTTCCTAGTTTGTGTAATCTAACAAGATGTACAAGTTAGTAGATTCGCCTCATTTCTAAAGTAGTTTCTTGAGAAAACAAACATCTTCATTGCCGAACATTGTACTGTGTGAAATAAGCTAATTCGGTTCTAGGAATCACTTGCTTTCCTACAAAGAAGGTTGAGTGCAGCAAGTTCAAACTTTCCTAGTTTGTGTAATCTAACAAGATGTACAAGTTAGTAGATTCGCCTCATTTCTAAAAGTAGTTTCTTGAGAAAACAAACATCTTCATTGCGAACATTGTACTGTGTGAAATAAGCTAATTCGGTTCTAGGAATCACTTGCTTTCCTACAAAGAAGGTTGAGTGCAGCAAGTTCAAACTTTCCTAGTTTGTGTAATCTAACAAGATGTACAAGTTAGTAGATTCGCCTCATTTCTAAAGTAGTTTCTTGAAAACAAACATCTTCATTGCGAACATTGTACTGTGTGAAATAAGCTAATTCGGTTCTAGGAATCACTTGCTTTCCTACAAAGAAGGTTGAGTGCAGCAAGTTCAAACTTTCCTAGTTTGTGTAATCTAACAAGATGTACAAGTTAGTAGATTCGCCTCATTTCTAAAGTAGTTTCTTGAGAAAACAAACATCTTCATTGCGAACATTGTACTGTGTGAAATAAGCTAATTCGGTTCTAGGAATCACTTGCTTTCCTACAAAGAAGGTTGAGTGCAGCAAGTTCAAACTTTCCTAGTTTGTGTAATCTAACAAGATGTACAAGTTAGTAGATTCGCCTCATTTCTAAAGTAGTTTCTTGAGAAAACAAACATCTTCATTGCGAACATTGTACTGTGTGAAATAAGCTAATTCGGTTCTAGGAATCACTTGCTTTCCTACAAAGAAGGTTGAGTGCAGCAAGTTCAAACTTTCCTAGTTTGTGTAATCTAACAAGATGTACAAGTTAGTAGATTCGCCTCATTTCTAAAGTAGTTTCTTGAGAAAACAAACATCTTCATTGCGAACATTGTACTGTGTGAAATAAGCTAATTCGGTTCTAGGAATCACTTGCTTTCCTACAAAAGAAGGTTGAGTGCAGCAAGTTCAAACTTTCCTAGTTTGTGTAATCTAACAAGATGTACAAGTTAGTAGATTCGCCTCATTTCTAAAGTAGTTTCTTGAAAACAAACATCTTCATTGCGAACATTGTACTGTGTGAAATAAGCTAATTCGGTTCTAGGAATCACTTGCTTTCCTACAAAGAAGGTTGAGTGCAGCAAGTTCAAACTTTCCTAGTTTGTGTAATCTAACAAGATGTACAAGTTAGTAGATTCGCCTCATTTCTAAAGTAGTTTCTTGAAAATCTTCATTGCGAACATTTGTACTGTGTGAAATAAGCTAATTCGGTTCTAGGAATCACTTGCTTTCCTACAAAGAAGGTTGAGTGCAGCAAGTTCAAACTTTCCTAGTTTGTGTAATCTAACAAGATGTACAAGTTAGTAGATTCGCCTCATTTCTAAAGTAGTTTCTTGAGAAAACAAACATCTTCATTGCGAACATTGTACTGTGTGAAATAAGCTAATTCGGTTCTAGGAATCACTTGCTTTCCTACAAAGAAGGTTGAGTGCAGCAAGTTCAAACTTTCCTAGTTTGTGTAATCTAACAAGATGTACAAGTTAGTAGATTCGCCTCATTTCTAAAGTAGTTTCTTGAGAAAACAAACATCTTCATTGCCGAACATTGTACTGTGTGAAATAAGCTAATTCGGTTCTAGGAATCACTTGCTTTCCTACAAAGAAGGTTGAGTGCAGCAAGTTCAAACTTTCCTAGTTTGTGTAATCTAACAAGATGTACAAGTTAGTAGATTCGCCTCATTTCTAAAGTAGTTTCTTGAGAAAACAAACATCTTCATTGCGAACATTGTACTGTGTGAAATAAGCTAATTCGGTTCTAGGAATCACTTGCTTTCCTACAAAGAAGGTTGAGTGCAGCAAGTTCAAACTTTCCTAGTTTGTGTAATCTAACAAGATGTACAAGTTAGTAGATTCGCCTCATTTCTAAAGTAGTTTCTTGAGAAAACAAACATCTTCATTGCCGAACTTTGTACTGTGTGAAATAAGCTAATTCGGTTCTAGGAATCACTTGCTTTCCTACAAAGAAGGTTGAGTGCAGCAAGTTCAAACTTTCCTAGTTTGTGTAATCTAACAAGATGTACAAGTTAGTAGATTCGCCTCATTTCTAAAGTAGTTTCTTGAGAAAACAAACATCTTCATTTGCGAACATTGTACTGTGTGAAATAAGCTAATTCGGTTCTAGGAATCACTTGCTTTCCTACAAAGAAGGTTGAGTGCAGCAAGTTCAAACTTTCCTAGTTTGTGTAATCTAACAAGATGTACAAGTTAGTAGATTCGCCTCATTTCTAAAGTAGTTTCTTGAAAACAAACATCTTCATTGCGAACATTGTACTGTGTGAAATAAGCTAATTCGGTTCTAGGAATCACTTGCTTTCCTACAAAGAAGGTTGAGTGCAGCAAGTTCAAACTTTCCTAGTTTGTGTAATCTAACAAGATGTACAAGTTAGTAGATTCGCCTCATTTCTAAAGTAGTTTCTTGAGAAAACAAACATCTTCATTGCCGAACATTGTACTGTGTGAAATAAGCTAATTCGGTTCTAGGAATCACTTGCTTTCCTACAAAGAAGGTTGAGTGCAGCAAGTTCAAACTTTCCTAGTTTGTGTAATCTAACAAGATGTACAAGTTAGTAGATTCGCCTCATTTCTAAAGTAGTTTCTTGAAAACAAACATCTTCATTGCGAACATTGTACTGTGTGAAATAAGCTAATTCGGTTCTAGGAATCACTTGCTTTCCTACAAAGAAGGTTGAGTGCAGCAAGTTCAAACTTTCCTAGTTTGTGTAATCTAACAAGATGTACAAGTTAGTAGATTCGCCTCATTTCTAAAGTAGTTTCTTGAGAAAACAAACATCTTCATTGCGAACATTGTACTGTGTGAAATAAGCTAATTCGGTTCTAGGAATCACTTGCTTTCCTACAAAGAAGGTTGAGTGCAGCAAGTTCAAACTTTCCTAGTTTGTGTAATCTAACAAGATGTACAAGTTAGTAGATTCGCCTCATTTTCTAAAGTAGTTTCTTGAGAAAACAAACATCTTCATTGCGAACATTGTACTGTGTGAAATAAGCTAATTCGGTTCTAGGAATCACTTGCTTTCCTACAAAGAAGGTTGAGTGCAGCAAGTTCAAACTTTCCTAGTTTGTGTAATCTAACAAGATGTACAAGTTAGTAGATTCGCCTCATTTCTAAAGTAGTTTCTTGAGAAAACAAACATCTTCATTGCGAACATTGTACTGTGTGAAATAAGCTAATTCGGTTCTAGGAATCACTTGCTTTCCTACAAAGAAAGGTTGAGTGCAGCAAGTTCAAACTTTCCTAGTTTGTGTAATCTAACAAGATGTACAAGTTAGTAGATTCGCCTCATTTCTAAAGTAGTTTCTTGAAAACAAACATCTTCATTGCCGAACATTGTACTGTGTGAAATAAGCTAATTCGGTTCTAGGAATCACTTGCTTTCCTACAAAGAAGGTTGAGTGCAGCAAGTTCAAACTTTCCTAGTTTGTGTAATCTAACAAGATGTACAAGTTAGTAGATTCGCCTCATTTCTAAAGTAGTTTCTTGAGAAAACAAACATCTTCATTGCCGAACATTGTACTGTGTGAAATAAGCTAATTCGGTTCTAGGAATCACTTGCTTTCCTACAAAGAAGGTTGAGTGCAGCAAGTTCAAACTTTCTAGTTTGTGTAATCTAACAAGATGTACAAGTTAGTAGATTCGCCTCATTTCTAAAGTAGTTTCTTGAGAAAACAAACATCTTCATTGCGAACATTGTACTGTGTGAAATAAGCTAATTCGGTTCTAGGAATCACTTGCTTTCCTACAAAGAAGGTTGAGTGCAGCAAGTTCAAACTTTCCTAGTTTGTGTAATCTAACAAGATGTACAAGTTAGTAGATTCGCCTCATTTCTAAAGTAGTTTCTTGAGAAAACAAACATCTTCATTGCCGAACATTGTACTGTGTGAAATAAGCTAATTCGGTTCTAGGAATCACTTGCTTTCCTACAAAGAAGGTTGAGTGCAGCAAGTTCAAACTTTCCTAGTTTGTGTAATCTAACAAGATGTACAAGTTAGTAGATTCGCCTCATTTCTAAAGTAGTTTCTTGAAAACAAACATCTTCATTGCGAACATTGTACTGTGTGAAATAAGCTAATTCGGTTCTAGGAATCACTTGCTTTCCTACAAAGAAGGTTGAGTGCAGCAAGTTCAAACTTTCTAGTTTGTGTAATCTAACAAGATGTACAAGTTAGTAGATTCGCCTCATTTCTAAAGTAGTTTCTTGAGAAAACAAACATCTTCATTGCCGAACATTGTACTGTGTGAAATAAGCTAATTCGGTTCTAGGAATCACTTGCTTTCCTACAAAGAAGGTTGAGTGCAGCAAGTTCAAACTTTCCTAGTTTGTGTAATCTAACAAGATGTACAAGTTAGTAGATTCGCCTCATTTCTAAAGTAGTTTCTTGAGAAAACAAACATCTTCATTGCGAACATTGTACTGTGTGAAATAAGCTAATTCGGTTCTAGGAATCACTTGCTTTCCTACAAAGAAGGTTGAGTGCAGCAAGTTCAAACTTTCCTAGTTTGTGTAATCTAACAAGATGTACAAGTTAGTAGATTCGCCTCATTTCTAAAGTAGTTTCTTGAAAACAAACATCTTCATTGCGAACATTGTACTGTGTGAAATAAGCTAATTCGGTTCTAGGAATCACTTGCTTTCCTACAAAGAAGGTTGAGTGCAGCAAGTTCAAACTTTCCTAGTTTGTGTAATCTAACAAGATGTACAAGTTAGTAGATTCGCCTCATTTCTAAAGTAGTTTCTTGAGAAAACAAACATCTTCATTGCCGAACATTGTACTGTGTGAAATAAGCTAATTCGGTTCTAGGAATCACTTGCTTTCCTACAAAAGAAGGTTGAGTGCAGCAAGTTCAAACTTTCCTAGTTTGTGTAATCTAACAAGATGTACAAGTTAGTAGATTCGCCTCATTTCTAAAGTAGTTTCTTGAGAAAACAAACATCTTCATTGCAGAACATTGTACTGTGTGAAATAAGCTAATTCGGTTCTAGGAATCACTTGCTTTCCTACAAAGAAGGTTGAGTGCAGCAAGTTCAAACTTTCTAGTTTGTGTAATCTAACAAGATGTACAAGTTAGTAGATTCGCCTCATTTCTAAAGTAGTTTCTTGAGAAAACAAACATCTTCATTGCGAACATTGTACTGTGTGAAATAAGCTAATTCGGTTCTAGGAATCACTTGCTTTCCTACAAAGAAGGTTGAGTGCAGCAAGTTCAAACTTTCCTAGTTTGTGTAATCTAACAAGATGTACAAGTTAGTAGATTCGCCTCATTTCTAAAGTAGTTTCTTGAGAAACAAACATCTTCATTGCCGAACATTGTACTGTGTGAAATAAGCTATTCGGTTCTAGGAATCACTTGCTTTCCTACAAAGAAGGTTGAGTGCAGCAAGTTCAAACTTTCCTAGTTTGTGTAATCTAACAAGATGTACAAGTTAGTAGATTCGCCTCATTTCTAAAGTAGTTTCTTGAGAAAACAAACATCTTCATTGCGAACATTGTACTGTGTGAAATAAGCTAATTCGGTTCTAGGAATCACTTGCTTTTCCTACAAAGAAGGTTGAGTGCAGCAAGTTCAAACTTTCCTAGTTTGTGTAATCTAACAAGATGTACAAGTTAGTAGATTCGCCTCATTTCTAAAGTAGTTTCTTGAGAAAACAAACATCTTCATTGCCGAAACATTGTACTGTGTGAAATAAGCTAATTCGGTTCTAGGAATCACTTGCTTTCCTACAAAAGAAGGTTGAGTGCAGCAAGTTCAAACTTTCCTAGTTTGTGTAATCTAACAAGATGTACAAGTTAGTAGATTCGCCTCATTTCTAAAGTAGTTTCTTGAAAACAAACATCTTCATTGCGAACATTGTACTGTGTCAAATAAGCTAATTCGGTTCTAGGAATCACTTGCTTTCCTACAAAGAAGGTTGAGTGCAGCAAGTTCAAACTTTCCTAGTTTGTGTAATCTAACAAGATGTACAAGTTAGTAGATTCGCCTCATTTCTAAAGTAGTTTCTTGAAAACAAACATCTTCATTGCGAACATTGTACTGTGTGAAATAAGCTAATTCGGTTCTAGGAATCACTTGCTTTCCTACAAAGAAGGTTGAGTGCAGCAAGTTCAAACTTTCCTAGTTTGTGTAATCTAACAAGATGTACAAGTTAGTAGATTCGCCTCATTTCTAAAGTAGTTTCTTGAGAAAACAAACATCTTCATTGCCCGAACATTGTACTGTGTGAAATAAGCTAATTCGGTTCTAGGAATCACTTGCTTTCCTACAAAGAAGGTTGAGTGCAGCAAGTTCAAACTTTCCTAGTTTGTGTAATCTAACAAGATGTACAAGTTAGTAGATTCGCCTCATTTCTAAAGTAGTTTCTTGAGAAAACAAACATCTTCATTGCGAACATTGTACTGTGTGAAATAAGCTAATTCGGTTCTAGGAATCACTTGCTTTCCTACAAAGAAGGTTGAGTGCAGCAAGTTCAAACTTTCCTAGTTTGTGTAATCTAACAAGATGTACAAGTTAGTAGATTCGCCTCATTTCTAAAAGTAGTTTCTTGAGAAAACAAACATCTTCATTGCGAACATTGTACTGTGTGAAATAAGCTAATTCGGTTCTAGGAATCACTTGCTTTCCTACAAAGAAGGTTGAGTGCAGCAAGTTCAAACTTTTCCTAGTTTGTGTAATCTAACAAGATGTACAAGTTAGTAGATTCGCCTCATTTCTAAAGTAGTTTCTTGAGAAAACAAACATCTTCATTGCGAACATTGTACTGTGTGAAATAAGCTAATTCGGTTCTAGGAATCACTTGCTTTCCTACAAAGAAAGGTTGAGTGCAGCAAGTTCAAACTTTCCTAGTTTGTGTAATCTAACAAGATGTACAAGTTAGTAGATTCGCCTCATTTCTAAAGTAGTTTCTTGAAAACAAACATCTTCATTGCGAACATTGTACTGTGTGAAATAAGCTAATTCGGTTTCTAGGAATCACTTGCTTTCCTACAAAGAAGGTTGAGTGCAGCAAGTTCAAACTTTCCTAGTTTGTGTAATCTAACAAGATGTACAAGTTAGTAGATTCGCCTCATTTCTAAAGTAGTTTCTTGAAAACAAACATCTTCATTGCGAACATTGTACTGTGTGAAATAAGCTAATTCGGTTCTAGGAATCACTTGCTTTTCCTACAAAGAAGGTTGAGTGCAGCAAGTTCAAACTTTCCTAGTTTGTGTAATCTAACAAGATGTACAAGTTAGTAGATTCGCCTCATTTCAAAGTAGTTTCTTGAGAAAACAAACATCTTCATTGAGGAACATTGTACTGTGTGAAATAAGCTAATTCGGTTCTAGGAATCACTTGCTTTCCTACAAAGAAGGTTGAGTGCAGCAAGTTCAAACTTTCCTAGTTTGTGTAATCTAACAAGATGTACAAGTTAGTAGATTCGCCTCATTTCTAAAGTAGTTTCTTGAGAAAACAAACATCTTCATTGCCGAACATTGTACTGTGTGAAATAAGCTAATTCGGTTCTAGGAATCACTTGCTTTCCTACAAAGAAGGTTGAGTGCAGCAAGTTCAAACTTTCCTAGTTTGTGTAATCTAACAAGATGTACAAGTTAGTAGATTCGCCTCATTTCTAAAGTAGTTTCTTGAAAACAAACATCTTCATTGCCGAACATTGTACTGTGTGAAATAAGCTAATTCGGTTCTAGGAATCACTTGCTTTCCTACAAAGAAGGTTGAGTGCAGCAAGTTCAAACTTTCTAGTTTGTGTAATCTAACAAGATGTACAAGTTAGTAGATTCGCCTCATTTCTAAAGTAGTTTCTTGAGAAAACAAACATCTTCATTGCAGACACATTGTACTGTGTGAAATAAGCTAATTCGGTTCTAGGAATCACTTGCTTTCCTACAAAGAAGGTTAGTGCAGCAAGTTCAAACTTTCCTAGTTTTGTGTAATCTAACAAGATGTACAAGTTAGTAGATTAGCCTCATTTCTAAAGTAGTTTCTTGAGAAAACAAACATCTTCATTGCCGAACATTGTACTGTGTGAAATAAGCTAATTCGGTTCTAGGAATCACTTGCTTTCCTACAAAAAGAAGGTTGAGTGCAGCAAGTTCAAACTTTCCTAGTTTTGTGTAATCTAACAAGATGTACAAGTTAGTAGATTCGCCTCATTTCTAAAGTAGTTTCTTGAGAAAACAAACATCTTCATTGCGAACATTGTACTGTGAAATAAGCTAATTCGGTTCTAGGAATCACTTGCTTTCCTACAAAGAAGGTTGAGTGCAGCAAGTTCAAACTTTCCTAGTTTGTGTAATCTAACAAGATGTACAAGTTAGTAGATTCGCCTCATTTTCAAAGTAGTTTCTTGAGAAAACAAACATCTTCATTGCCGAACATTGTACTGTGTGAAATAAGCTAATTCGGTTCTAGAATCACTTGCTTTCCTACAAAGAAGGTTGAGTGCAGCAAGTTCAAACTTTCCTAGTTTGTGTAATCTAACAAGATGTACAAGTTAGTAGATTCGCCTCATTTCTAAAGTAGTTTCTTGAGAAAACAAACATCTTCATTGCCGAACATTGTACTGTGTGAAATAAGCTAATTCGGTTCTAGGAATCACTTGCTTTTCCTACAAAGAAGGTTGAGTGCAGCAAGTTCAAACTTTCTAGTTTGTGTAATCTAACAAGATGTACAAGTTAGTAGATTCGCCTCATTTCTAAAGTAGTTTCTTGAGAAAACAAACATCTTCATTGCCGAACATTGTACTGTGTGAAATAAGCTAATTCGGTTCTAGGAATCACTTGCTTTCCTACAAAGAAGGTTGAGTGCAGCAAGTTCAAACTTTCCTACTTTGTGTAATCTAACAAGATGTACAAGTTAGTAGATTCGCCTCATTTTCTAAAGTAGTTTCTTGAGAAAACAAACATCTTCATTGCCGAACATTGTACTGTGTGAAATAAGCTAATTCGGTTCTAGGAATCACTTGCTTTCCTACAAAGAAGGTTGAGTGCAGCAAGTTCAAACTTTCCTAGTTTGTGTAATCTAACAAGATGTACAAGTTAGTAGATTCGCCTCATTTCTAAAGTAGTTTCTTGAGAAAACAAACATCTTCATTGCCAAACATTGTACTGTGTGAAATAAGCTAATTCGGTTCTAGGAATCACTTGCTTTCCTACAAAGAAGGTTGAGTGCAGCAAGTTCAAACTTTCCTAGTTTGTGTAATCTAACAAGATGTACAAGTTAGTAGATTCACCCTCATTTCTAAAGTAGTTTCTTGAGAAAACAAACATCTTCATTGCGAACATTGTACTGTGTGAAATAAGCTAATTCGGTTCTAGGAATCACTTGCTTTCCTACAAAGAAGGTTGAGTGCAGCAAGTTCAAACTTTCCTAGTTTGTGTAATCTAACAAGATGTACAAGTTAGTAGATTAGCCTCATTTTCAAAGTAGTTTCTTGAGAAAACAAACATCTTCATTGCCGGACATTTGTACTGTGTGAAATAAGCTAATTCGGTTCTAGGAATCACTTGCTTTCCTGCAAAGAAGGTTGAGTGCAGCAAGTTCAAACTTTCCTAGTTTGTGTAATCTAACAAGATGTACAAGTTAGTAGATTGGCCTCATTTCTAAAAAAGTAGTTTCTTGAGAAAACAAACATCTTCATTGCCGAACATTGTACTGTGTGAAAAATAAGCTAATTCGGTTCTAGGAATCACTTGCTTTCCTACAAAGAAGGTTGAGTGCAGCAAGTTCAAACTTTCCTAGTTTGTGTAATCTAACAAGATGTACAAGTTAGTAGATTCGCCTCATTTTCAAAGTAGTTTCTTGAGAAAACAAACATCTTCATTGCCGAACATTGTACTGTGTGAAATAAGCTAATTCGGTTCTAGGAATCACTTGCTTTCCTACAAAGAAGGTTGAGTGCAGCAAGTTCAAACTTTCTAGTTTGTGTAATCTAACAAGATGTACAAGTTAGTAGATTCGCCTCATTTCTAAAGTAGTTTCTTGAGAAAACAAACATCTTCATTGCCGAACATTGTACTGTGTGAAATAAGCTAATTCGGTTCTAGGAATCACTTGCTTTCCTACAAAGAAGGTTAGTGCAGCAAGTTCAAACTTTCCTAGTTTGTGTAATCTAACAAGATGTACAAGTTAGTAGATTCGCCTCATTTCTAAAGTAGTTTCTTGAGAAAACAAACATCTTCATTGCCGAACGTTGTACTGTGTGAAATAAGCTAATTCGGTTCTAGGAATCACTTGCTTTCCTACAAAGAAGGTTGAGTGCAGCAAGTTCAAACTTTCTAGTTTGTGTAATCTAACAAGATGTACAAGTTAGTAGATTCGCCTCATTTCTAAAGTAGTTTCTTGAGAAAACAAACATCTTCATTTGCGAACATTGTACTGTGTGAAATAAGCTAATTCGGTTCTAGGAATCACTTGCTTTCCTACAAAGAAGGTTGAGTGCAGCAAGTTCAAACTTTCCTAGTTTGTGTAATCTAACAAGATGTACAAGTTAGTAGATTCGCCTCATTTCTAAAGTAGTTTCTTGAGAAAACAAACATCTTCATTGCCGAACATTGTACTGTGTGAAATAAGCTAATTCGGTTCTAGGAATCACTTGCTTTCCTACAAAGAACCAGTGCAGCAAGTTCAAACTTTCCTAGTTTGTGTAATCTAACAAGATGTACAAGTTAGTAGATTCGCCTCATTTCTAAAGTAGTTTCTTGAGAAAACAAACATCTTCATTTCCTAACATTGTACTGTGTGAAATAAGCTAATTCGGTTCTAGGAATCACTTGCTTTCCTACAAAAGAAGGGTTGAGTGCAGCAAGTTCAAAACTTTCCTAGTTTGTGTAATCTAACAAGATGTACAAGTTAGTAGATTCTGCCTCATTTCTAAAGTAGTTTCTTGAAAACAAACATCTTCATTGCGAGACATTGTACTGTATGAAATAAGCTAAGTCGGTTCTAGGAATCCTTGCTTTCCTACAAAAGAAGGTTGAGTGCATCAAGTTCAAACTTTCCTAGTTTGTGTAATCTAACAAGATGTACAAGTTAGTAGATTCGCCTCATTTCTAAAGTAGTTTCTTGAGAAAACAAACATCTTCATTGCGAACATTGTACTGTGTGAAATAAGCTAATTGGTTCTAGGAATCACTTGCTTTCCTACAAAGAAGGTTGAGTGCAGCAAGTTCAAACTTTCCTAGTTTGTGTAATCTAACAAGATGTACAAGTTAGTAGATTCGCCTCATTTCTAAAGTAGTTTCTTGAGAAAACAAACATCTTCATTGCCGAACATTGTACTGTGTGAAATAAGCTAATTCGGTTCTAGGAATCACTTGCTTTCCTACAAAGAAGGTTGAGTGCAGCAAGTTCAAACTTTCCTAGTTTGTGTAATCTAACAAGATGTACAAGTTAGTGGATTCGCCTCATTTCTAAAGTAGTTTCTTGAGAAAACAAACATCTTCATTGCGAACATTGTACTGTGTGAAATAAGCTAATTCGGTTCTAGGAATCACTTGCTTTCCTACAAAGAAGGTTGAGTGCAGCAAGTTCAAACTTTCCTAGTTTGTGTAATCTAACAAGATGTACAAGTTAGTAGATTCCCCTCATTTCTAAAGTAGTTTCTTGAGAAAACAAACATCTTCATTGCCGAACATTGTACTGTGTGAAATAAGCTATTTTAATTCGGTTCTAGGAATCACTTGCTTTCCTACAAAGAAGGTTGAGTGCAGCAAGTTCAAACTTTCCTAGTTTGTGTAATCTAACAAGATGTACAAGTTAGTAGATTAGCCTCATTTCTAAAGTAGTTTTCTTGAGAAAACAAAAACATCTTCATTGCCGAGACATTGTACTGTGTGAAATAAGCTAATTCGGTTCTAGGAATCACTTGCTTTCTACAAAACAAGGTTGAGTGCAGCAAGTTCAAACTTTCCTAGTTTGTGTAATCTAACAAGATGTACAAGTTAGTAGATTCGCCTCATTTTCTAAAGTAGTTTCTTGAGAAAAACAAACATCTTCATTGCTAACATTGTACTGTGTGAAATAAGCTAATTCAGTTCTAGGAATCCACTTGCTTTCCTACAAAGAAGGTTGAGTGCAGCAAGTTCAAACTTTCCTAGTTTTGTAATCTAACAAGATGTACAAGTTAGTAGATTACGCCTCATTTCTAAAAGTAGTTTCTTTGAAAAAACAAATCATCTTCATTGCCCTAGACATTTGTACTGTGTAAGAAATAAGCTAATTCGGTTCTAGGAATCACTTGCTTTCCTACAAAAGAAGGTTAGTGCAGCAAGTTCAAACACCTAGTTTGTGTAATCTAACAAGATGTACAAGTTAGTAGATTCGCCTCATTTCTAAAGTAGTTTCTTGAAAACAAACATCTTCATACCCCGAACATTGTACTGTGTGAAATAAGCTAATTCGGTTCTAGGAATCACTTGCTTTCCTACAAAAAGAAAGGTTAGTGCAGCAAGTTCAAAACTTTCCTAGTTTGTGTAATCTAACAAGATGGCCACAAGTTAGTAGATTCGCCTCATTTCTAAAGTAGTTTCTTGAGAAAACAAACATCTTCATTGCCAACGTCCTACTGTGTGAAATAAGCTAATTCGGTTCTAGGAATCACTTGCTTTCCTACAAAAAGGTTGAGTGCAGAGGTTTCAAACTTTCCTAGTTTCTGTAATCTAACAAGATTCAAGTTACTTTGCCTCATTTCTAAAGTAGTTTCTTGAGAGAAAACAAACATCTTCATTTCCGAAATTTATCCTGTGTGAAATAAGCTAATTCGGTTCTAGGAATCACTTGCTTTCCTACAAAGTAGGTTAGTGCAGCAAGTTTTCAAACTTTCTAGTTTGTGTAATCTGCAATATGTACATGTTAGTAGATTCGCCTAATTTCTAACGTAGTTTCTTGAAAACAAACATCTTCATTTCGAACATTGTACTGTGCAGAATAAGCTAGTTCGGTTCTAGGAATCACTTGCTTTCCTACAAGAAGGTTGAGTGCAGCAAGTTCAAACTTTCTAGTTTGTGTAATCTAACAAGATGTACAAGTTAGTAGATTCGCCTCATTTTAAAGTAGTTTCTTGAAAACAAACATCTTCATTGCCTAACGTCGTACTGTGTGAAATAAGCTAATTCGGTTCTAGGAATCACTTGCTTTCTAAAGAAGGTTGAGTGCAGCAAGTTTCAAACTTTCCTAGTTTGTGTAATCTAACAAGATGTACAAGTTAGTAGATTCGCCTCATTTCTAAAGTAGTTTCTTGAGAAAACAAACATCTTCATTGCGAACATTGTACTGTGTGAAATAAGCTAATTCGGTTCTAGAATCACTTGCTTTCCTACAAAAGAAGGTTGAGTGCAGCAAGTTCAAACTTTCTAGTTTGTGTAATCTAACAAGATGTACAAGTTAGTGAATTCGCCTCATTTCTAAGTAGTTTCTTGAGAAAACAAACATCTTCATTGCCGAACATTGTACTGTGTGAAATAAGCTAATTCGGTTCTAGGAATCACTTGCTTTCCTACAAAGAAGGTTGAGTGCAGCAAGTTCAAACTTTCCTAGTTTGTGTAATCTAACAAGATGTACAAGTTAGTAGATTCGCCTCATTTCTAAAGTAGTTTCTTGAAAAACAAACATCTTCATTGCGAACATTGTACTGTGTGAAATAAGCTAATTCGGTTCTAGGAATCACTTGCTTTCCTACAAACAAGGTTGAGTGCAGCAAGTTCAAACTTTCTAGTTTGTGTAATCTAACAAGATGTACAAGTTAGTAGATTCGCCTCATTTCTAAAGTAGTTTCTTCAGGAAAACAAACATCTTCATTGCCTAACATTGTACTGTGTGAGAAATAAGCTAATTCGGTTCTAGGAATCACTTGCTTTCCTACAAAAGAAGGTTGAGTGCAGCAAGTTCAAACTTTCCTAGTTTGTGTAATCTAACAAGATGTACAAGTTAGTAGATTCGCCTCATTTCTAAAGTAGTTTCTTGAGAAAACAAACATCTTCATTGCCGAACATTGTACTGTGTGAAATAAGCTAATTCGGTTCTAGGAATCACTTGCTTTCTACAAAGAAGGTTTAGTGCAGCAAGTTCAAACTTTCCAAGTTTGTGTAATCTAACAAGATGTACAAGTTAGTAGATTCCCCTCATTTCTAAAGTAGTTTCTTGAAAAAACAAACATCTTCATTGCCGAACATTTGTACTGTGTGAAATAAGCTAATTCGGTTCTAGGAATCACTTGCTTTCCTACAAAGAAGGTTGAGTGCAGCAAGTTCAAACTTTCCTAGGTTGTGTAATCTAACAAGATGTACACAAGTTAGTAGGTCGCCTCATTTCTAAAGTAGTTTCTTGAGAAAACACAAACATCTTCATTGTCGAACATTGTACTGTGTGAAATAAGCTAATTCGGTTCTAAAATCACTTGGTTTCCTACAAAGAAGGTTGAGTGCAGCAAGTTTCAAACTTTCCCAGGTTTGTAATCCTAACAAGATGTACAAGTTAGTAGATTCGCCTCATTTCTAAAGTAGTTTCTTGAAAACAAACATCTTCATTATCGAACATTGTACTGTGTGAAATAAAAGCTAATTCGGTTCTAGGAATCACTTGCTTTCCTACAAAAGAGGTTGAGTGCAGCAAGTTCAAACTTTCCTAGTTTGTGTAATCTAACAAGATGTACAAGTTAGTAGATTCGCCTCATTTCTAAAGTAGTTTCTTCAGAAAACAAACATCTTCATTGCCTACATTGTACTGTGTGAAATAAGCTAATTCGGTTCTAGGAATCACCTTTCCTACAAAGAGGGTTAGTGCAGCAAGTTCAAACTTTCCTAGTTTGTGTAATCTAACAAGATGTACAAGTTAGTAGATTCGCCTCATTTCTAAGTAGTTTCTTGAAGAAAACAAACATCTTCATTGCCGAACATTGTACTGTGTGAAATAAGGCTAGTCGGTTCTAGGAATCACTTGCTTTCCTACAAAGAAGGTTAGTGCAGCAAGTTCAAACTTTCCTAGTTTGTGTAATCTAACAAGATGTACAAGTTAGTAGATTCGCCTCATTTCTAAAGTAGTTTCTTGAGAAAACAAACATCTTCATTGCGAACATTGTACTGTATGAAATAAGCTAATTCAAGTTTCACAAAGGGAATCACTTGCTTTCCTACAAAGAGGTTGAGTGCAGCAAGTTCAAACTTTCCTAGTTTGTGTAATCTAACAAGATGTACAAGTTAGTAGATTCGCCTCATTTCTAAAGGGTTTCTTGAGAAAACAAACATCTTCATTGCCCCTAATTGTACTGTGTGAAATAAGCTAATTCGGTTCTAAAGGAATCACTTGCTTTCCTACAAAGAAGGTTGAGTGCAGCAAGTTCAAACTTTCCTACTTTGTGTAATCTAACAAGATGTACAAGTTAGTAGATTCGCCTCATTTCTAAAGTAGTTTCTTGAGAAAACAAACATCTTCATTGCCGAACATTGTACTGTGTCAAATAAGCTAATTCGGTTCTAGGAATCACTTGCTTTCCTACAAAGAAGGTTGAGTGCAGCAAGTTCAAACTTTCCTAGTTTGTGTAATCTAACAAGATGTACAAGTTAGTAGATTCGCCTCATTTCTAAAGTAGTTTCTTGAAAACAAACATCTTCATTGCGAACATTGTACTGTGTGAAATAAGCTAAGTAGGTTCTAGGAATCACTTGCTTTCCTACAAAGAAGGTTGAGTGCAGCAAGTTCAAACTTTCCTAGTTTGTGTAATCCTAACAAGATGTACAAGTTAGTAGATTCGCCTCATTTCTAAAAGTAGTTTCTTGAGAAAACAAACATCTTCATTGCCGAACATTGTACTGTGAAATAAGCTAATTCGGTTCTAGGAATCACTTGCTTTCCTACAAAGAAGGTTGAGTGCAGCAAGTTCAAACTTTCCTAGTTTGTGTAATCTAACAAGATGTACAAGTTAGTAGATTCGCCTCATTTCTAAAGTAGTTTCTTGAGAAAACAAACATCTTCATTGCCCGAACGTTGTACTGTAATGAAATAAGCTAATTAGGTTCTAGGAATCACTTGCTTTCCTACAAAGAAGGTTGAGTGCAGCAAGTTCAAACTTTCTAGTTTGTGTAATCTAACAAGATGTACAAGTTAGTAGGTCGCCTCATTTCTAAAGTAGTTTCTTGAAAACAAACATCTTCATTGCCGAACATTGTACTGTGTTAAATAAGCTAATTCAGTTCTAGGAATCACTTGCTTTCCTACAAAAGAAGGTTGAGTGCAGCAAGTTCAAACTTTCCTAGTTTGTGTAATCTAACAAGATGTACAAGTTAGTAGATTCGCCTCATTTCTAAAGTAGTTTCTTGAGAAAACAAACATCTTCATTGCGAACATTGTACTGTGTGAAATAAGCTAGTCGGTTTTAGGAATCACTTGCTTTCCTACAAAGAAGGTTGAGTGCAGCAAGTTCAAACTTTCCTAGTTTGTGTAATCTAACAAGATGTACAAGTTAGTAGATTCGCCTCATTTCTAAAGTAGTTTCTTGAGAAAACAAACATCTTCATTGCGAACTTGTTGTACTGTGTGAAATAAGCTAATTCGGTTCTAGGAATCACTTGCTTTCCTACAAAGAAGGTTGAGTGCAGCAAGTTCAAACTTTCTAGTTTGTGTAATCTAACAAGATGTACAAGTTAGTAGATTCGCCTCATTCTAAAGTAGTTTCTTGAAAACAAACATCTTCATTGCGAACATTTGTACTGTGTGAAATAAGCTAATTTGGTTCTAGGAATCACTTGCTTTCCTACAAAGAAGGTTGAGTGCAGCAAGTTCAAACTTTCTAGTTTGTGTAATCTAACAAGATGTACAAGTTAGTAGATTCGCCTCATTTCTAGTAGTTTCTTGAGAGAAAACAAACATCTTCATTGCGAACATTGTACTGTGTGAAATAAGCTAATTAGGTTCTAGGAATCACTTGCTTTCCTACAAAGAAGGTTGAGTGCAGCAAGTTCAAACTTTCTAGTTTGTGTAATCTGACAAGATGTACAAGTTATTAGATTCCCCTCATTTCTAAAGTAGTTTCTTGAAAACAAACATCTTCATTGCGAACATTGTACTGTGTGAAATAAGCTAATTCGGTTCTAGGAATCACTTGCTTTCCTACAAAGAAGGTTGAGTGCAGCAAGTTCAAACTTTCCTAGTTTGTGTAATCTAACAAGATGTACAAGTTAGTAGATTCGCCTCATTTCTAAAGTAGTTTCTTGAGAAAACAAACATCTTCATTGCCCTAACATTGTACTGTGTGAAATAAACTAATTAGGTTCTAGGAATCCCTTGCTTTCCTACAAAGAAGGTTGAGTGCAGCAAAGTTCAAACTTTCCTAGTTTGTGTAATCTAACAAGATGTACAGGTTTAGTAGATTCGCCTCATTTCTAAAAAGTAGTTTCTTGAAAACAAACATCTTCATTGCCGAACATTGTACTGTGTGAAATAAGCTAATTTGGTTCTAGAATCACTTGCTTTCCTACAAAGAAGGTTGAGTGCAGCAAGTTCAAACTTTCTAGTTTGTGTAATCTAACAAGATGTACAAGTTAGTAGATTCGCCTCATTTCTAAAGTAGTTTCTTGAAAACAAACATCTTCATTGCCGAACATTGTACTGTGTGAAATAAGCTAATTCGGTTCTAGGAATCACTTGCTTTCCTACAAAGAAGGTTGAGTGCAGCAAGTTCAAACTTTCTAGTTTGTGTAATCTAACAAGATGTACAAGTTAGTAGATTCGCCTCATTTCTAAAGTAGTTTCTTGAGAAAACAAACATCTTCATTGCCGAACAATGTACTGTGTGAAATAAGCTAATTCGGTTCTAGGAATCCCTTGCTTTCCTACAAGAAGGTTAGTGCAACAAGTTCAAACTTTCTAGTTTGTGTAATCTAACAAGATGTACAAGTTAGTAGATTAGCCTCATTTCTAAGTAGTTTCTTGAGAAAACAAAACATCTTCATTGCCGAGTCATTGTACTGTGTGAAATAAGCTAATTCGGTTCTAGGAATCCCTTGCTTTCCTACAAAGAAGGTTGAGTGCAGCAAGTTCAAACTTTCCTAGTTTGTGTAATCTAACAAGATGTACAAGTTAGTAGATTCGCCTCATTTCTAAAGTAGTTTCTTGAAAACAAACATCTTCACATTGAACATTGTACTGTGTGAAATAAAGCTAATTCGGTTCTAAGGAATCACTTGCTTTCCTACAAAGAAGGTTGAGTGCAGCAAGTTCAAACTTTCCTAGTTTGTGTAATCTAACAAGATGTACAAGTTAGTAGATTCGCCTCATTTCTAAAGTAGTTTCTTGAGAAAACAAACATCTTCATTTCGAAACATTGTACTGTGTGAAATAAGCTAAGTCGGTTCTAGGAATCACTTGCTTTCCTACAAAGAAAGGTTGAGTGCAGCAAGTTCAAACTTTCCTAGTTTGTGTAATCTAACAAGATGTACAAGTTAGTAGATTCGCCTCATTTCTAAAGTAGTTTCTTGAAAACAAACATCTTCATTGCCGAACATTGTACTGTGTGAAATAAGCTAATTCGGTTCTAGGAATCACTTGCTTTCCTACAAAGAAGGTTGAGTGCAGCAAGTTCAAACTTTCTAGTTTGTGTAATCTAACAAGATGTACAAAGTTAGTAGATTCGCCTCATTTCTAAAGTAGTTTCTTGAGAAAACAAACATCTTCATTGCCGAACATTGTACTGTGTGAAATAAGCTAATTCGGTTCTAGGAATCACTTGCTTTCCTACAAAAGAAGGTTGAGTGCAGCAGCAAGTTCAAACTTTCCTAGTTTGTGTAATCTAACAAGATGTACAAGTTAGTAGATTCGCCTCATTTCTAAAGTAGTTTCTTGAGAAAACAAACATCTTCATTGCAGAACATTGTACTGTGTGAAATAAGCTAATTAGGTTCTAGGAATCACTTGCTTTCCTACAAAAAGGTTAGTGCAGCAAGTTCAAACTTTCCTAGTTTGTGTAATCTAACAAGATGTACAAGTTAGTAGATTCGCCTCATTTTCTAAAGTAGTTTCTTGAAAACAAACATCTTCATTGCGAACATTGTACTGTGTGAAATAAAGCTAATTCGGTTCTAGGAATCTTGCTTTCCTACAAAGAAGGTTGAGTGCAGCAAGTTCAAACTTTCTAGTTTGTGTAATCTAACAAGATGTACAAGTTAGTAGATTGCCTCATTTCTAAAGTAGTTTCTTGAGAAAACAAACATCTTCATTGCCCGAGACATTGTACTGTGGGAAATAAGCTAATTCGGTTCTAGGAATCACTTGCTTTCCTACAAAGAAGGTTGAGTGCAGCAAGTTCAAACTTTCTAGTTTGTGTAATCTAACAAGATGTACAAGTTAGTAGATTCGCCTCATTTCTAAAGTAGTTTCTTGAGAAAACAAACATCTTCATTGCCGAGACATTGTACTGTGTGAAATAAGCTAATTCGGTTCTAGGAATCACTTGCTTTCCTACAAAGAAGGTTGAGTGCAGCAAGTTCAAACTTTCCTAGTTTGTGTAATCTAACAAGATGTACAAGTTAGTAGATTCGCCTCATTTCTAAAGTAGTTTCTTGAAAAAACAAACATCTTCATTGCAGACATTGCACTGTGTGAAATAAGCTAATTCGGTTCTAGGAATCACTTGCTTTCCTACAAAGGGTTGAGTGCAACAAGTTCAAACTTTTCTAGTTTGTGTAATCTAACAAGATGTACAAGTTAGTAGATTCGCCTCATTTCTAGTAGTTTCTTGAAAAACAAACATCTTCATTGTAGACATTGTACTGTGTGAAATAAGCTAGTCGGTTCTAGGAATCACTTGCTTTCCTACAAGAAGGTTGAGTGCAGCAAGTTCAAACTTTCCTAGTTTGTGTAATCTAACAAGATGTACAAGTTAGTAGATTCGCCTCATTTCTAAAGTAGTTTCTTGAGAAAACAAACATCTTCATTTCAGACATTGTACTGTGTAAAATAAGCTAATTGGTTCTAGGAATCACTTGCTTTCACAAAAGAAGGTTAGTGCAGCAAGTTCAAACTTTCCTAGTTTGTGTAATCTAACAAGATGTACAAGTTAGTAGATTAGCCTCATTTCTAAAAGTAGTTTCTTGAAAACAAACATCTTCATTGCAGATCATGTTGTACTGTGTGAAATAAGCTAATTCGGTTCTAGGGAATCTTGCTTTCCTACAAAGAGGTTGAGTGCAGCAAGTTCAAACTTTCCTAGTTTGTGTAATCTAACAAGATGTACAAGTTAGTAGATTCCCCTCATTTCTAAAGTAGTTTCTTGGAAAACAAACATCTTCATTGCACCGAACATTGTACTGTGTGAAATAAGCTAATTCGGTTCTAGGAATCACTTTTTCCTACAAAGAAGGTTGAGTGCAGCAAGTTCAAACTTTCCTACTTTGTGTAATCTAACAAGATGTACAAGTTAGTAGATTAAGCCTCATTTCTAAAAAGTAGTTTAAAAGAGAAAACAAACATCTTCATTGCCTAACATTGTACTGTGTGAAATAAGCAAATTAGGTTCTAAAGGAATCACTTTCTTTCCTACAAAAGGTTGAGTGCAGCAAGTTCAAACTTTCCTAGTTTTGTGTAATCTAACAAGATGTACAAGTTAGTAGATTCGCCTCATTTCTAAAGTAGTTTCTTGAGAAAACAAACATCTTCATTGCCAAACATTGTACTGTGTGAAATAAGCTAATTAGGTTCTAGGAATCACTTGCTTTCCTACAAAGAAGGTTGAGTGCAGCAAGTTCAAACTTTCCTAGTTTGTGTAATCTAACAAGATGTACAAGTTAGTAGATTTCGCCTCATTTCTAAAGTAGTTTCTTGATTAAACAAACATCTTCATTGCCGAGACATTGTACTGTGTGAAATAAGCTAATTCGGTTCTAGAATCACTTGCTTTCCTACAAAGAAGGTTGAGTGCAGCAAGTTCAAACTTTTCTAGTTAATGTAATCTAACAAGATGCACAAGTTAGTAGATTGTCCTCATTTTCTAAAGTAGTTTCTTGAGAAAACAAACATCTTCATTGCCGAACATTTACTGTGTGAAATAAGCTAATTCGGTTCTAGGAATCAGTTTGCTTTCTACAAAGAAGGTTGAGTGCAGCAAGTTCAAACTTTCCTAGTTTGTGTAATCTAACAAGATGTACAAGTTAGTAGATTCGCCTCATTTCTAAAGTAGTTTCTTGAGAAAACAAACATCTTCATTTCGAACATTGTACTGTGTGAAATAAGCTAATTCGTTTCTAGGAATCAGTTTAATTTCTACAAAGAAGGTTGAGTGCAGCAAGTTCAAACTTTCCTAGTTTGTGTAATCTAACAAGATGTACAAGTTAGAAGATTCGCCTCATTTCTAAAAGTAGTTTCTTGAGAAAACAAACATCTTCATTGCCGAACATTGTACTGTGTGAAATAAGCTAATTCGGTTCTAGGAATCAGTTGCTTTCCTACAAAGAAGGTTGAGTGCAGCAAGTTCAAACTTTCCTAGTTTGTGTAATCTAACAAGATGTACAAGTTAGTAGATTCGCCTCATTTCTAAAGTAGTTTCTTGAGAAAACAAACATCTTCATTACTGAACATTGTACTTTGTGAAATAAGCTAGTTCGGTTCTAGGGAATCACTTGCTTTCCTACAAAGAAGGTTGAGTGCAGCAAGTTCAAACTTTCCTAGTTTGTGTAATCTAACAAGATGTACAAGTTACTAGATTCGCCTCATTTCTAAAGTAGTTTCTTGAGAAAACAAACATCTTCATTGCCGAACATTGTACTGTGTGAAATAAGCTAATTCGGTTCTAGGAATCACTTGCTTTCCTACAAAGAAGGTTGAGTGCAGCAAGTTCAAACTTTTCCTTGTTGTGTAATCTAACAAGATGTACAAGTTAGTAGATTCCTCATTTCTAAAGTAGTTTCTTGAGAAAACAAACATCTTCATTGCAAAACATTGTACTGTGTGAAATAAGCTAATTCGGTTCTAGGAATCACTTGCTTTCCTACAAAGAAGGTTGAGTGCAGCAAGTTCAAACTTTCCTAGTTTGTGTAATCTAACAAGATGTACAAGTTAGTAGATTCGCCTCATTTCTAAAGTAGTTTCTTTAGAAAACAAACATCTTCATTTGAAACATTGTACTGTGTGAAAATAAGCTAATTCGGTTCTAGGAATCACTTGCTTTCCTACAAAGAAGGTTGAGTGCAGCAAGTTCAAACTTTCTAGTTTGTGTAATCTAACAAGATGTACAAGTTAGTAGATTCGCCTCATTTCTAAAGTAGTTTCTTGAGAAAACAAACATCTTCATTGCCGAACATTGTACTGTGTGAAATAAGCTAATTCGGTTCTAGGAATCACTTGCTTTCCTACAAAGATGGTTGAGTGCAGCAAGTTCAAACTTTCCTAGTTTGTGTAATCTAACAAGATGTACAAGTTAGTAGATTTGCCTCATTTCTAAGTAGTTTCTTTGAGAAAACAAACATCTTCATTGCCAAACATTGTACTGTGTGAAATAAGCTAATTCGGTTCTAGGAATCCTTACTTTCCTACAAAGATGGTTGAGTGCAGCAAGTTCAAACTTTCCTAGTTTGTGTAATCTAACAAGATGTACAAGTTAGTAGATTTGCCTCATTGGTAAAGTAGTTTCTTGAGAAAACAAACATCTTCATTTGCTGAACATTGTACTGTGTGAAAAAAGCTAATTTAGTTCTAGGAATCACTTGCTTTCCTACAAAGAAGGTTGAGTGCAGCAAGTTCAAACTTTCCTTGTTAATGTAATCTAAAAAGATGTACAAGTTAGTAGATTCGCCTCATTTCTAAAGTAGTTTCTTGAGAAAACAAACATCTTCATTGCCGAACATTGTACTGTGTGAAATAAGCTATTTCGGTTCTAGGAATCAGTTTGCTTTCCTACAAAGAAGGTTGAGTGCAGCAAGTTCAAACTTTCCTAGTTTGTGTAATCTAACAAGATGTACAAGTTAGTAGATTTGCCTCATTTCTAAAGTAGTTTTCTTGAGAAAACAAACATCTTCATTGCCCGAACATTGTACTGTGTGAAATAAGGTAATTTGGTTCTAGGAATCAGTTTAATTTCCTACAAAGATGGTTGAGTGCAGCAAGTTCAAACTTTCCTAGTTTGTGTAATCTAACAAGATGTACAAGTTAGTAGATTCGCCTCATTTCTAAAGTAGTTTCTTGAGAAAACAAACATCTTCATTGCCAAAAATTGTACTGTGTAAAATAAGCTAATTCGGTTCTAGGAATCACTTGCTTTCCTACAAAGAAGGTTGAGTGCAGCAAGTTCAAACTTTCCTTGTTTGTGTAATCTAACAAGATGTACAAGTTAGTAGATTCGCCTCATTTCTAAAGTAGTTTCTTGAGAAAACAAACATCTTCATTGCCGAACATTGTACTGTGTGAAATAAGCTAATTCGGTTCTAGGAATCACTTGCTTTCCTACAAAGAAGGTTGAGTGCAGCAAGTTCAAACTTTCCTAGTTTGTGTAATCTAACAAGATGTACAAGTTAGTAGATTCGCCTCATTTCTAAAGTAGTTTCTTGAGAAAACAAACATCTTCATTACTTAACATTGTACTGTGTGAAATAAGCTAATTCGGTTCTAGGAATCACTTGCTTTCCTACAAAGAAGGTTGAGTGCAGCAAGTTCAAACTTTCCTAGTTTGTGTAATCTAACAAGATGTACAAGTTAGTAGATTCGCCTCATTTCTAAAGTAGTTTCTTGAGAAAACAAACATCTTCATTGCCGAACATTGTACTGTGTGAAATAAGCTAATTCGGTTCTAGGAATCACTTGCTTTCCTACAAAGAAGGTTGAGTGCAGCAAGTTCAAACTTTCCTAGTTTGTGTAATCTAACAAGATGTACAAGTTAGTAGATTCGCCTCATTTCTAAAGTAGTTTCTTGAGAAAACAAACATCTTCATTGCCGAACATTGTACTGTGTGAAATAAGCTAATTCGGTTCTAGGAATCACTTGCTTTTCCTACAAAGAAGGTTGAGTGCAGCAAGTTCAAACTTTCCTAGTTTGTGTAATCTAACAAGATGTACAAGTTAGTAGATTCGCCTCATTTCTAAAGTAGTTTCTTGAAAACAAACATCTTCATTGCTTTAACATTGTACTGTGTGAAATAAGCTAATTCGGTTCTAGGAATCACTTGCTTTCCTACAAAGAAGGTTGAGTGCAGCAAGTTCAAACTTTCCTAGTTTGTGTAATCTAACAAGATGTACAAGTTAGTAGATTCGCCTCATTTCTAAAGTAGTTTCTTGAGAAAACAAACATCTTCATTGCCTAACATTGTACTGTGTGAAATAAGCTAATTCATTAGGTTCTAGGAATCACTTGCTTTCCTACAAAGAAGGTTGAGTGCAGCAAGTTCAAACTTTCCTAGTTGTGTAATCTAACAAGATGTACAAGTTAGTAGATTCGCCTCATTTCTAAAGTAGTTTCTTGAGAAAACAAACATCTTCATTGCCGAACATTGTACTGTGTGAAATAAGCTAATTCGGTTCTAGGAATCACTTGCTTTTCCTACAAAGAAGGTTGAGTGCAGCAAGTTCAAACTTTTCCTAGTTTGTGTAATCTAACAAGATGTACAAGTTAGTAGATTCGCCTCATTTCTAAAGTAGTTTCTTGAGAAAACAAACATCTTCATTGCCGAACATTGTACTGTGTGAAATAAGCTAATTCGGTTCTAGGAATCACTTGCTTTCCTACAAAGAAGGTTGAGTGCAGCAAGTTCAAACTTTCCTAGTTTGTGTAATCTAACAAGATGCACAAGTTAGTAGATTCGCCTCATTTCTAAAGTAGTTTCTTGAGAAAACAAACATCTTCATTGCCGAACATTGTACTGTGTGAAATAAGCTAATTCGGTTCTAGGAATCACTTGCTTTCCTACAAAGAAGGTTGAGTGCAGCAAGTTCAAACTTTCCTAGTTTGTGTAATCTAACAAGATGTACAAGTTAGTAGATTCGCCTCATTTCTAAAGTAGTTTCTTGAGAAAACAAACATCTTCATTACCGAACATTGTACTGTGTGAAATAAGCTAATTCGGTTCTAGGAATCACTTGCTTTCCTACAAAGAAGGTTGAGTGCAGCAAGTTCAAACTTTCCTTGTTTGTGTAATCTAACAAGATGTACAAGTTAGTAGATTCGCCTCATTTCTAAAGTAGTTTCTTGAGAAAACAAACATCTTCATTGCCGAACATTGTACTGTGTGAAATAAGCTCATTCGGTTCTAGGAATCACTTGCTTTCCTACAAAAGAAGGTTGAGTGCAGCAAGTTCAAACTTTCCTAGTTTGTGTAATCTAACAAGATGTACAAGTTAGTAGATTCGCCTCATTTCTAAAGTAGTTTCTTGAGAAAACAAACATCTTCATTGCCGAACATTGTACTGTGTGAAATAAGCTAATTAGGTTCTAGGAATCACTTGCTTTCCTACAAAGAAGGTTGAGTGCAGCAAGTTCAAACTTTCCTTGTTAGTGTAATCTAAGAAGATGTACAAGTTAGTAGATTCGCCTCATTTCTAAAGTAGTTTCTTGAGAAAACAAACATCTTCATTGCCGAACATTGTACTGTGTGAAATAAGCTAATTCGGTTCTAGGAATCACTTGCTTTCCTACAAAGAAGGTTGAGTGCAGCAAGTTCAAACTTTCCTAGTTTGTGTAATCTAACAAGATGTACAAGTTAGTAGATTCGCCTCATTTCTAAAGTAGTTTCTTGAGAAAACAAACATCTTCATTGCCGAACATTGTACTGTGTGAAATAAGCTAATTCGGTTCTAGGAATCACTTGCTTTCCTACAAAGAAGGTTGAGTGCAGCAAGTTCAAACTTTCCTAGTTTGTGTAATCTAACAAGATGTACAAGTTAGTAGATTCGCCTCATTTCTAAAGTAGTTTCTTGAGAAAACAAACATCTTCATTGCCGAACATTGTACTGTGTGAAATAAGCTAATTCGGTTCTAGGAATCACTTGCTTTCCTACAAAGAAGGTTAGTGCAGCAAGTTCAAACTTTCCTAGTTTGTGTAATCTAACAAGATGTACAAGTTAGTAGATTCGCCTCATTTCTAAAGTAGTTTCTTGAGAAAACAAACATCTTCATTGCCGAACATTTGTACTGTGTGAAATAAGCTAATTCGGTTCTAGGAATCACTTGCTTTCCTACAAAGAAGGTTGAGTGCAGCAAGTTCAAACTTTTCTAGTTTGTGTAATCTAACAAGATGTACAAGTTAGTAGATTCGCCTCATTTCTAAAGTAGTTTCTTGAGAAAACAAACATCTTCATTGCCGAACATTGTACTGTGTGAAATAAGCTAATTCGGTTCTAGGAATCACTTGCTTTCCTACAAAGAAGGTTGAGTGCAGCAAGTTCAAACTTTCCTAGTTTGTGTAATCTAACAAGATGTACAAGTTAGTAGATTCGCCTCATTTCTAAAGTAGTTTCTTGAGAAAACAAACATCTTCATTACCGAACATTGTACTGTGTGAAATAAGCTAATTCGGTTCTAGGAATCACTTGCTTTCCTACAAAGAAGGTTGAGTGCAGCAAGTTCAAACTTTCCTAGTTTGTGTAATCTAACAAGATGTACAAGTTAGTAGATTCGCCTCATTTCTAAAGTAGTTTCTTGAGAAAACAAACATCTTCATTGCGAACATTGTACTGTGTGAAATAAGCTAATTCGGTTCTAGGAATCACTTGCTTTCCTACAAAGAAGGTTGAGTGCAGCAAGTTCAAACTTTCCTAGTTTGTGTAATCTAACAAGATGTACAAGTTAGTAGATTCGCCTCATTTCTAAAGTAGTTTCTTGAGAAAACAAACATCTTCATTGCGAACATTGTACTGTGTGAAATAAGCTAATTCGGTTCTAGGAATCACTTGCTTTCCTACAAAGAAGGTTGAGTGCAGCAAGTTCAAACTTTCCTAGTTTGTGTAATCTAACAAGATGTACAAGTTAGTAGATTCGCCTCATTTCTAAAGTAGTTTCTTGAGAAAACAAACATCTTCATTGCCGAACATTGTACTGTGTGAAATAAGCTAATTCGGTTCTAGGAATCACTTGCTTTCCTACAAAGAAGGTTGAGTGCAGCAAGTTCAAACTTTCCTAGTTTGTGTAATCTAACAAGATGTACAAGTTAGTAGATTGCCTCATTTCTAAAGTAGTTTCTTGAGAAAACAAACATCTTCATTGCCGAACATTGTACTGTGTGAAATAAGCTAATTCGGTTCTAGGAATCACTTGCTTTCCTACAAAGAAGGTTGAGTGCAGCAAGTTCAAACTTTCCTAGTTTGTGTAATCTAACAAGATGTACAAGTTAGTAGAATCGCCTCATTTCTAAAGTAGTTTCTTGAGAAAACAAACATCTTCATTGCCGAACATTGTACTGTGTGAAATAAGCTAATTCGGTTCTAGGAATCACTTGCTTTCCTACAAAGAAGGTTGAGTGCAGCAAGTTCAAACTTTCTAGTTTGTGTAATCTAACAAGATGTACAAGTTAGTAGATTCGCCTCATTTCTAAAGTAGTTTCTTGAGAAAACAAACATCTTCATTGCCAAACATTGTACTGTGTGAAATAAGCTAATTCGGTTCTAGGAATCACTTGCTTTCCTACAAAGAAGGTTGAGTGCAGCAAGTTCAAACTTTCCTAGTTTGTGTAATCTAACAAGATGTACAAGTTAGTAGATTCGCCTCATTTCTAAAGTAGTTTCTTGAGAAAACAAACATCTTCATTGCGAACATTGTACTGTGTGAAATAAGCTAATTCGGTTCTAGGAATCACTTGCTTTCCTACAAAAGAAGGTTGAGTGCAGCAAGTTCAAACTTTTCTAGTTTGTGTAATCTAACAAGATGTACAAGTTAGTAGATTCGCCTCATTTCTAAAGTAGTTTCTTGAGAAAAACAAACATCTTCATTGCGAACATTGTACTGTGTGAAATAAGCTAATTCGGTTCTAGGAATCACTTGCTTTCCTACAAAGAAGGTTGAGTGCAGCAAGTTCAAACTTTCCTAGTTTGTGTAATCTAACAAGATGTACAAGTTAGTAGATTCGCCTCATTTCTAAAGTAGTTTCTTGAGAAAACAAACATCTTCATTGCCGAACATTGTACTGTGTGAAATAAGCTAATTCGGTTCTAGGAATCACTTGCTTTCCTACAAAGAAGGTTGAGTGCAGCAAGTTCAAACTTTCCTAGTTTGTGTAATCTAACAAGATGTACAAGTTAGTAGATTCGCCTCATTTCTAAAGTAGTTTCTTGAGAAAACAAACATCTTCATTGCGAACATTGTACTGTGTGAAATAAGCTAATTCGGTTCTAGGAATCACTTGCTTTCCTACAAAGAAGGTTGAGTGCAGCAAGTTCAAACTTTCTAGTTTGTGTAATCTAACAAGATGTACAAGTTAGTAGATTCGCCTCATTTCTAAAGTAGTTTCTTGAGAAAACAAACATCTTCATTGCCGAACATTGTACTGTGTGAAATAAGCTCATTCGGTTCTAAGAATCACTTGCTTTCCTACAAAGAAGGTTGAGTGCAGCAAGTTCAAACTTTCCTAGTTTGTGTAATCTAACAAGATGTACAAGTTAGTAGATTCGCCTCATTTCTAAAGTAGTTTCTTGAGAAAACAAACATCTTCATTGCCGAACATTGTACTGTGTGAAATAAGCTAATTCGGTTCTAGGAATCACTTGCTTTCCTACAAAGAAGGTTGAGTGCAGCAAGTTCAAACTTTCCTAGTTTGTGTAATCTAACAAGATGTACAAGTTAGTAGATTCGCCTCATTTCTAAAGTAGTTTCTTGAGAAAACAAACATCTTCATTGCGAACATTGTACTGTGTGAAATAAGCTAATTCGGTTCTAGGAATCACTTGCTTTCCTACAAAGAAGGTTGAGTGCAGCAAGTTCAAACTTTCCTAGTTTGTGTAATCTAACAAGATGTACAAGTTAGTAGATTCGCCTCATTTCTAAAGTAGTTTCTTGAGAAAACAAACATCTTCATTGCCGAACATTGTACTGTGTGAAATAAGCTAATTCGGTTCTAGGAATCACTTGCTTTCCTACAAAGAAGGTTGAGTGCAGCAAGTTCAAACTTTCCTAGTTTGTGTAATCTAACAAGATGTACAAGTTAGTAGATTCGCCTCATTTCTAAAGTAGTTTCTTGAGAAAACAAACATCTTCATTGCGAACATTGTACTGTGTGAAATAAGCTAATTCGGTTCTAGGAATCACTTGCTTTCCTACAAAGAAGTTGAGTGCAGCAAGTTCAAACTTTCCTAGTTTGTGTAATCTAACAAGATGTACAAGTTAGTAGATTCGCCTCATTTCTAAAGTAGTTTCTTGAGAAAACAAACATCTTCATTGCCGAACATTGTACTGTGTGAAATAAGCTAATTCGGTTCTAGGAATCACTTGCTTTCCTACAAAGAAGGTTGAGTGCAGCAAGTTCAAACTTTCCTAGTTTGTGTAATCTAACAAGATGTACAAGTTAGTAGATTCGCCTCATTTCTAAAGTAGTTTCTTGAGAAAACAAACATCTTCATTGCGAACATTGTACTGTGTGAAATAAGCTAATTCGGTTCTAGGAATCACTTGCTTTCCTACAAAGAAGGTTGAGTGCAGCAAGTTCAAACTTTCCTAGTTTGTGTAATCTAACAAGATGTACAAGTTAGTAGATTCGCCTCATTTCTAAAGTAGTTTCTTTAGAAAACAAACATCTTCATTGCCGAACATTGTACTGTGTGAAATAAGCTAATTCGGTTCTAGGAATCACTTGCTTTCCTACAAAGAAGGTTGAGTGCAGCAAGTTCAAACTTTCCTAGTTTGTGTAATCTAACAAGATGTACAAGTTAGTAGATTCTCGCCTCATTTCTAAAGTAGTTTCTTGAGAAAACAAACATCTTCATTGCCGAACATTGTACTGTGTGAAATAAGCTAATTCGGTTCTAGGAATCACTTGCTTTCCTACAAAGAAGGTTGAGTGCAGCAAGTTCAAACTTTCCTAGTTTGTGTAATCTAACAAGATGTACAAGTTAGTAGATTCGCCTCATTTCTAAAGTAGTTTCTTGAGAAAACAAACATCTTCATTGCTAACATTGTACTGTGTGAAATAAGCTAATTCGGTTCTAGAATCACTTGCTTTCCTACAAAGAAGGTTGAGTGCAGCAAGTTCAAACTTTCCTAGTTTGTGTAATCTAACAAGATGTACAAGTTAGTAGATTCGCCTCATTTCTAAAGTAGTTTCTTGAGAAAACAAACATCTTCATTGCCGAACATTGTACTGTGTGAAATAAGCTAATTCGGTTCTAGGAATCACTTGCTTTCCTACAAAGAAGGTTGAGTGCAGCAAGTTCAAACTTTCCTAGTTTGTGTAATCTAACAAGATGTACAAGTTAGTAGATTCGCCTCATTTCTAAAGTAGTTTCTTGAGAAAACAAACATCTTCATTGCGAACATTGTACTGTGTGAAATAAGCTAATTCGGTTCTAGGAATCACTTGCTTTCCTACAAAGAAGGTTGAGTGCAGCAAGTTCAAACTTTCCTAGTTTGTGTAATCTAACAAGATGTACAAGTTAGTAGATTCGCCTCATTTCTAAAGTAGTTTCTTGAGAAAACAAACATCTTCATTGCGAACATTGTACTGTGTGAAATAAAGCTAATTCGGTTCTAGGAATCACTTGCTTTCCTACAAAGAAGGTTGAGTGCAGCAAGTTCAAACTTTCCTAGTTTGTGTAATCTAACAAGATGTACAAGTTAGTAGATTCGCCTCATTTCTAAAGTAGTTTCTTGAGAAAACAAACATCTTCATTGCCGAACATTGTACTGTGTGAAATAAGCTAATTCGGTTCTAGGAATCACTTGCTTTCCTACAAAGAAGGTTGAGTGCAGCAAGTTCAAACTTTCCTAGTTTGTGTAATCTAACAAGATGTACAAGTTAGTAGATTCGCCTCATTTCTAAAGTAGTTTCTTGAGAAAACAAACATCTTCATTGCCGAACATTGTACTGTGTGAAATAAGCTAATTCGGTTCTAGGAATCACTTGCTTTCCTACAAAGAAGGTTGAGTGCAGCAAGTTCAAACTTTCCTAGTTTGTGTAATCTAACAAGATGTACAAGTTAGTAGATTCACCTCATTTCTAAAGTAGTTTCTTGAGAAAACAAACATCTTCATTGCCGAACATTGTACTGTGTGAAATAAGCTAATTCGGTTCTAGGAATCACTTGCTTTCCTACAAAGAAGGTTGAGTGCAGCAAGTTCAAACTTTCCTAGTTTGTGTAATCTAACAAGATGTACAAGTTAGTAGATTCGCCTCATTTCTAAAGTAGTTTCTTGAGAAAACAAACATCTTCATTGCGAACATTGTACTGTGTGAAATAAGCTAATTCGGTTCTAGGAATCACTTGCTTTCCTACAAAGAAGGTTGAGTGCAGCAAGTTCAAACTTTCCTAGTTTGTGTAATCTAACAAGATGTACAAGTTAGTAGATTCGCCTCATTTCTAAAGTAGTTTCTTGAGAAAACAAACATCTTCATTGCCGAACATTGTACTGTGTGAAATAAGCTCATTCGGTTCTAGGAATCACTTGCTTTCCTACAAAGAAGGTTGAGTGCAGCAAGTTCAAACTTTCCTAGTTTGTGTAATCTAACAAGATGTACAAGTTAGTAGATTCGCCTCATTTCTAAAGTAGTTTCTTGAGAAAACAAACATCTTCATTGCTGAACATTGTACTGTGTGAAATAAGCTAATTCGGTTCTAGGAATCACTTGCTTTCCTACAAAGAAGGTTGAGTGCAGCAAGTTCAAACTTTCCTAGTTTGTGTAATCTAACAAGATGTACAAGTTAGTAGATTCGCCTCATTTCTAAAGTAGTTTCTTGAGAAAACAAACATCTTCATTGCCGAACATTGTACTGTGTGAAATAAGCTAATTCGGTTCTAGGAATCACTTGCTTTCCTACAAAGAAGGTTGAGTGCAGCAAGTTCAAACTTTCTAGTTTGTGTAATCTAACAAGATGTACAAGTTAGTAGATTCGCCTCATTTCTAAAGTAGTTTCTTGAGAAAACAAACATCTTCATTGCCGAACATTGTACTGTGTGAAATAAGCTAATTCGGTTCTAGGAATCACTTGCTTTCCTACAAAGAAGGTTGAGTGCAGCAAGTTCAAACTTTCCTAGTTTGTGTAATCTAACAAGATGTACAAGTTAGTAGATTCGCCTCATTTCTAAAGTAGTTTCTTGAGAAAACAAACATCTTCATTGCGAACATTGTACTGTGTGAAATAAGCTAATTCGGTTCTAGGAATCACTTGCTTTCCTACAAAGAAGGTTGAGTGCAGCAAGTTCAAACTTTCCTAGTTTGTGTAATCTAACAAGATGTACAAGTTAGTAGATTCGCCTCATTTCTAAAGTAGTTTCTTGAGAAAACAAACATCTTCATTGCCTAACATTGTACTGTGTGAAATAAGCTAATTCGGTTCTAGGAATCACTTGCTTTCCTACAAAGAAGGTTGAGTGCAGCAAGTTCAAACTTTTCCTAGTTTGTGTAATCTAACAAGATGTACAAGTTAGTAGATTCGCCTCATTTCTAAAGTAGTTTCTTGAGAAAACAAACATCTTCATTGCCGAACATTGTACTGTGTGAAATAAGCTAATTCGGTTCTAGGAATCACTTGCTTTCCTACAAAGAAGGTTGAGTGCAGCAAGTTCAAACTTTCCTAGTTTGTGTAATCTAACAAGATGTACAAGTTAGTAGATTCGCCTCATTTCTAAAGTAGTTTCTTGAGAAAACAAACATCTTCATTGCCCGAACATTGTACTGTGTGAAATAAGCTAATTCGGTTCTAGGAATCACTTGCTTTCCTACAAAGAAGGTTGAGTGCAGCAAGTTCAAACTTTCCTAGTTTGTGTAATCTAACAAGATGTACAAGTTAGTAGATTCGCCTCATTTCTAAAGTAGTTTCTTGAGAAAACAAACATCTTCATTGCCGAACATTGTACTGTGTGAAATAAGCTAATTGGTTCTAGGAATCACTTGCTTTCCTACAAAGAAGGTTGAGTGCAGCAAGTTCAAACTTTCCTAGTTTGTGTAATCTAACAAGATGTACAAGTTAGTAGATTCGCCTCATTTCTAAAGTAGTTTCTTGAGAAAACAAACATCTTCATTGCCGAACATTGTACTGTGTGAAATAAGCTAATTCGGTTCTAGGAATCACTTGCTTTCCTACAAAGAAGGTTGAGTGCAGCAAGTTCAAACTTTCCTAGTTTGTGTAATCTAACAAGATGTACAAGTTAGTAGATTCGCCTCATTTCTAAAGTAGTTTCTTGAGAAAACAAACATCTTCATTGCCGAACATTGTACTGTGTGAAATAAGCTAATTCGGTTCTAGGAATCACTTGCTTTCCTACAAAGAAGGTTGAGTGCAGCAAGTTCAAACTTTCCTAGTTTGTGTAATCTAACAAGATGTACAAGTTAGTAGATTCGCCTCATTTCTAAAGTAGTTTCTTGAGAAAACAAACATCTTCATTGCCTAACATTGTACTGTGTGAAATAAGCTAATTCGGTTCTAGGAATCACTTGCTTTCCTACAAAGAAGGTTGAGTGCAGCAAGTTCAAACTTTCCTAGTTTGTGTAATCTAACAAGATGTACAAGTTAGTAGATTCGCCTCATTTCTAAAGTAGTTTCTTGAGAAAACAAACATCTTCATTGCCGAACATTGTACTGTGAAATAAGCTAATTCGGTTCTAGGAATCACTTGCTTTCCTACAAAGAAGGTTGAGTGCAGCAAGTTCAAACTTTCCTAGTTTGTGTAATCTAACAAGATGTACAAGTTAGTAGATTCGCCTCATTTCTAAAGTAGTTTCTTGAGAAAACAAACATCTTCATTGCCGAACATTGTACTGTGTGAAATAAGCTAATTCGGTTCTAGGAATCACTTGCTTTCCTACAAAGAAGGTTGAGTGCAGCAAGTTCAAACTTTCCTAGTTTGTGTAATCTAACAAGATGTACAAGTTAGTAGATTCGCCTCATTTCTAAAGTAGTTTCTTGAGAAAACAAACATCTTCATTGTTTAACATTGTACTGTGTGAAATAAGCTAATTCGGTTCTAGGAATCACTTGCTTTCCTACAAAGAAGGTTGAGTGCAGCAAGTTCAAACTTTCCTAGTTTGTGTAATCTAACAAGATGTACAAGTTAGTAGATTGCCTCATTTCTAAAGTAGTTTCTTGAGAAAACAAACATCTTCATTGCCGAACATTGTACTGTGTGAAATAAGCTAATTCGGTTCTAGGAATCACTTGCTTTCCTACAAAGAAGGTTGAGTGCAGCAAGTTCAAACTTTCCTAGTTTGTGTAATCTAACAAGATGTACAAGTTAGTAGATTCACCTCATTTCTAAAGTAGTTTCTTGAGAAAACAAACATCTTCATTGCCGAACATTGTACTGTGTGAAATAAGCTAATTCGGTTCTAGGAATCACTTGCTTTCCTACAAAGAAGGTTGAGTGCAGCAAGTTCAAACTTTCCTAGTTTGTGTAATCTAACAAGATGTACAAGTTAGTAGATTCGCCTCATTTCTAAAGTAGTTTCTTGAGAAAACAAACATCTTCATTGCCGAACATTGTACTGTGTGAAATAAGCTAATTCGGTTCTAGGAATCACTTGCTTTCCTACAAAGAAGGTTGAGTGCAGCAAGTTCAAACTTTCCTAGTTTGTGTAATCTAACAAGATGTACAAGTTAGTAGATTCGCCTCATTTCTAAAGTAGTTTCTTGAGAAAACAAACATCTTCATTGCCGAACATTGTACTGTGTGAAATAAGCTAATTGGTTCTAGGAATCACTTGCTTTCCTACAAAGAAGGTTGAGTGCAGCAAGTTCAAACTTTCCTAGTTTGTGTAATCTAACAAGATGTACAAGTTAGTAGATTCGCCTCATTTCTAAAGTAGTTTCTTGAGAAAACAAACATCTTCATTGCCGAACATTGTACTGTGTGAAATAAGCTAATTCGGTTCTAGGAATCACTTGCTTTCCTACAAAGAAGGTTGAGTGCAGCAAGTTCAAACTTTCCTAGTTTGTGTAATCTAACAAGATGTACAAGTTAGTAGATTCGCCTCATTTCTAAAGTAGTTTCTTGAGAAAACAAACATCTTCATTGCTTAACATTGTACTGTGTGAAATAAGCTAATTCGGTTCTAGGAATCACTTGCTTTCCTACAAAGAAGGTTGAGTGCAGCAAGTTCAAACTTTCCTAGTTTGTGTAATCTAACAAGATGTACAAGTTAGTAGATTCGCCTCATTTCTAAAGTAGTTTCTTGAGAAAACAAACATCTTCATTGCCGAACATTGTACTGTGTGAAATAAGCTAATTCGGTTCTAGGAATCACTTGCTTTCCTACAAAGAAGGTTGAGTGCAGCAAGTTCAAACTTTCCTAGTTTGTGTAATCTAACAAGATGTACAAGTTAGTAGATTCGCCTCATTTCTAAAGTAGTTTCTTGAGAAAACAAACATCTTCATTGCCGAACATTGTACTGTGTGAAATAAGCTAATTCGGTTCTAGGAATCACTTGCTTTCCTACAAAGAAGGTTGAGTGCAGCAAGTTCAAACTTTCCTAGTTTGTGTAATCTAACAAGATGTACAAGTTAGTAGATTCGCCTCATTTCTAAAGTAGTTTCTGAGAAAACAAACATCTTCATTGCCTAACATTGTACTGTGTGAAATAAGCTAATTCGGTTCTAGGAATCACTTGCTTTCCTACAAAGAAGGTTGAGTGCAGCAAGTTCAAACTTTCCTAGTTTGTGTAATCTAACAAGATGTACAAGTTAGTAGATTCGCCTCATTTCTAAAGTAGTTTCTTGAGAAAACAAACATCTTCATTGCCGAACATTGTACTGTGTGAAATAAGCTAATTTGGTTCTAGGAATCACTTGCTTTCCTACAAAGAAGGTTGAGTGCAGCAAGTTCAAACTTTCCTAGTTTGTGTAATCTAACAAGATGTACAAGTTAGTAGATTCGCCTCATTTCTAAAGTAGTTTCTTGAGAAAACAAACATCTTCATTGCCAAACATTGTACTGTGTGAAATAAGCTAATTCGGTTCTAGGAATCACTTGCTTTCCTACAAAGAAGGTTGAGTGCAGCAAGTTCAAACTTTCCTAGTTTGTGTAATCTAACAAGATGTACAAGTTAGTAGATTCGCCTCATTTCTAAAGTAGTTTCTTGAGAAAACAAACATCTTCATTGCCGAACATTGTACTGTGTGAAATAAGCTAATTCGGTTCTAGGAATCACTTGCTTTCCTACAAAGAAGGTTGAGTGCAGCAAGTTCAAACTTTCCTAGTTTGTGTAATCTAACAAGATGTACAAGTTAGTAGATTCGCCTCATTTCTAAAGTAGTTTCTTGAGAAAACAAACATCTTCATTGCCTAACATTGTACTGTGTGAAATAAGCTAATTCGGTTCTAGGAATCACTTGCTTTCCTACAAAGAAGGTTGAGTGCAGCAAGTTCAAACTTTCCTAGTTTGTGTAATCTAACAAGATGTACAAGTTAGTAGATTCGCCTCATTTCTAAAGTAGTTTCTTGAGAAAACAAACATCTTCATTGCTGAACATTGTACTGTGTGAAATAAGCTAATTCGGTTCTAGGAATCACTTGCTTTCCTACAAAGAAGGTTGAGTGCAGCAAGTTCAAACTTTCCTAGTTTGTGTAATCTAACAAGATGTACAAGTTAGTAGATTCGCCTCATTTCTAAAGTAGTTTCTTGAGAAAACAAACATCTTCATTGCCTAACATTGTACTGTGTGAAATAAGCTAATTCGGTTCTAGGAATCACTTGCTTTCCTACAAAGAAGGTTGAGTGCAGCAAGTTCAAACTTTCCTAGTTTGTGTAATCTAACAAGATGTACAAGTTAGTAGATTCGCCTCATTTCTAAAGTAGTTTCTTGAGAAAAAAAAAACATCTTCATTGCCGAACATTGTACTGTGTGAAATAAGCTAATTCGGTTCTAGGAATCACTTGCTTTCCTACAAAGAAGGTTGAGTGCAGCAAGTTCAAACTTTCCTAGTTTGTGTAATCTAACAAGATGTACAAGTTAGTAGATTCGCCTCATTTCTAAAGTAGTTTCTTGAGAAAACAAACATCTTCATTGCCTAACGTTGTACTGTGTGAAATAAGCTAATTCGGTTCTAGGAATCACTTGCTTTCCTACAAAGAAGGTTGAGTGCAGCAAGTTCAAACTTTCCTAGTTTGTGTAATCTAACAAGATGTACAAGTTAGTAGATTCGCCTCATTTCTAAAGTAGTTTCTTTGAGAAAACAAACATCTTCATTGCCTAACGTTGTACTGTGTGAAATAAGCTAATTCGGTTCTAGGAATCACTTGCTTTCCTACAAAGAAGGTTGAGTGCAGCAAGTTCAAACTTTCCTAGTTTGTGTAATCTAACAAGATGTACAAGTTAGTAGATTCGCCTCATTTCTAAAGTAGTTTCTTGAGAAAACAAACATCTTCATTGCCTAACATTGTACTGTGTGAAATAAGCTAATTCGTTCTAGGAATCACTTGCTTTCCTACAAAGAAGGTTGAGTGCAGCAAGTTCAAACTTTCCTAGTTTGTGTAATCTAACAAGATGTACAAGTTAGTAGATTCGCCTCATTTCTAAAGTAGTTTCTTGAGAAAACAAACATCTTCATTGCCGAACATTGTACTGTGTGAAATAAGCTAATTCGGTTCTAGGAATCACTTGCTTTCCTACAAAGAAGGTTGAGTGCAGCAAGTTCAAACTTTCCTAGTTTGTGTAATCTAACAAGATGTACAAGTTAGTAGATTCGCCTCATTTCTAAAGTAGTTTCTTGAGAAAACAAACATCTTCATTGCCGAACATTGTACTGTGTGAAATAAGCTAATTCGGTTCTAGGAATCACTTGCTTTCCTACAAAGAAGGTTGAGTGCAGCAAGTTCAAACTTTCCTAGTTTGTGTAATCTAACAAGATGTACAAGTTAGTAGATTCGCCTCATTTCTAAAGTAGTTTCTTGAGAAAACAAACATCTTCATTGCCTAACGTTGTACTGTGTGAAATAAGCTAATTCGGTTCTAGGAATCACTTGCTTTCCTACAAAGAAGGTTGAGTGCAGCAAGTTCAAACTTTCCTAGTTTGTGTAATCTAACAAGATGTACAAGTTAGTAGATTCGCCTCATTTCTAAAGTAGTTTCTTGAGAAAACAAACATCTTCATTGCCGAACATTGTACTGTGTGAAATAAGCTAATTCGGTTCTAGGAATCACTTGCTTTCCTACAAAGAAGGTTGAGTGCAGCAAGTTCAAACTTTCCTAGTTTGTGTAATCTAACAAGATGTACAAGTTAGTAGATTGGCCTCATTTCTAAAGTAGTTTCTTGAGAAAACAAACATCTTCATTGCCTAACATTGTACTGTGTGAAATAAGCTAATTCGGTTCTAGGAATCACTTGCTTTCCTACAAAGAAGGTTGAGTGCAGCAAGTTCAAACTTTCCTAGTTTGTGTAATCTAACAAGATGTACAAGTTAGTAGATTCGCCTCATTTCTAAAGTAGTTTCTTGAGAAAACAAACATCTTCATTGCCTAACATTGTACTGTGTGAAATAAGCTAATTCGGTTCTAGGAATCACTTGCTTTCCTACAAAGAAGGTTGAGTGCAGCAAGTTCAAACTTTCCTAGTTTGTGTAATCTAACAAGATGTACAAGTTAGTAGATCTGCCTCATTTCTAAAGTAGTTTCTTGAGAAAACAAACATCTTCATTGCCTAACATTGTACTGTGTGAAATAAGCTAATTGGTTCTAGGAATCACTTGCTTTCCTACAAAGAAGGTTGAGTGCAGCAAGTTCAAACTTTCCTAGTTTGTGTAATCTAACAAGATGTACAAGTTAGTAGATTCGCCTCATTTCTAAAGTAGTTTCTTGAGAAAACAAACATCTTCATTGCCGAACATTGTACTGTGTGAAATAAGCTAATTCAGTTCTAGGAATCACTTGCTTTCCTACAAAGAAGGTTGAGTGCAGCAAGTTCAAACTTTCCTAGTTTGTGTAATCTAACAAGATGTACAAGTTAGTAGATTCGCCTCATTTCTAAAGTAGTTTCTTGAGAAAACAAACATCTTCATTGCCGAACATTGTACTGTGTGAAATAAGCTAATTCGGTTCTAGGAATCACTTGCTTTCCTACAAAGAAGGTTGAGTGCAGCAAGTTCAAACTTTCCTAGTTTGTGTAATCTAACAAGATGTACAAGTTAGTAGATTCGCCTCATTTCTAAAGTAGTTTCTTGAGAAAACAAACATCTTCATTGCCGAACATTGTACTGTGTGAAATAAGCTAATTCGGTTCTAGGAATCACTTGCTTTCCTACAAAGAAGGTTGAGTGCAGCAAGTTCAAACTTTCCTAGTTTGTGTAATCTAACAAGATGTACAAGTTAGTAGATTCGCCTCATTTCTAAAGTAGTTTGAGAAAACAAACATCTTCATTGCCGAACATTGTACTGTGTGAAATAAGCTAATTCGGTTCTAGGAATCACTTGCTTTCCTACAAAGAAGGTTGAGTGCAGCAAGTTCAAACTTTCCTAGTTTGTGTAATCTAACAAGATGTACAAGTTAGTAGATTCGCCTCATTTCTAAAGTAGTTTCTTGAGAAAACAAACATCTTCATTGTTCGAACATTGTACTGTGTGAAATAAGCTAATTGGTTCTAGGAATCACTTGCTTTCCTACAAAGAAGGTTGAGTGCAGCAAGTTCAAACTTTCCTAGTTTGTGTAATCTAACAAGATGTACAAGTTAGTAGATTCGCCTCATTTCTAAAGTAGTTTCTTGAGAAAACAAACATCTTCATTGCCGAACATTGTACTGTGTGAAATAAGCTAATTCGGTTCTAGGAATCACTTGCTTTCCTACAAAGAAGGTTGAGTGCAGCAAGTTCAAACTTTCCTAGTTTGTGTAATCTAACAAGATGTACAAGTTAGTAGATTGGCCTCATTTCTAAAGTAGTTTCTTGAGAAAACAAACATCTTCATTGCCCAACATTGTACTGTGTGAAATAAGCTAATTCGGTTCTAGGAATCACTTGCTTTCCTACAAAGAAGGTTGAGTGCAGCAAGTTCAAACTTTCCTAGTTTGTGTAATCTAACAAGATGTACAAGTTAGTAGATTCGCCTCATTTCTAAAGTAGTTTCTTGAGAAAACAAACATCTTCATTGCCTCAACATTGTACTGTGTGAAATAAGCTAATTCGGTTCTAGGAATCACTTGCTTTCCTACAAAGAAGGTTGAGTGCAGCAAGTTCAAACTTTCCTAGTTTGTGTAATCTAACAAGATGTACAAGTTAGTAGATTCGCCTCATTTCTAAAGTAGTTTCTTGAGAAAACAAACATCTTCATTGCCAAACATTGTACTGTGTGAAATAAGCTAATTCAGTTCTAGGAATCACTTGCTTTCCTACAAAGAAGGTTGAGTGCAGCAAGTTCAAACTTTCCTAGTTTGTGTAATCTAACAAGATGTACAAGTTAGTAGATTTGCCTCATTTCTAAAGTAGTTTCTTGAGAAAACAAACATCTTCATTGCCGAACATTGTACTGTGTGAAATAAGCTAATTTAGTTCTAGAATCACTTGCTTTCCTACAAAGAAGGTTGAGTGCAGCTAGTTCAAACTTTCCTAGTTAATGTATTCTAAAAAGATGCACAAGTTAGTAGATTAGCCTCATTTCTAAAGTAGTTTCTTTATAAAACAAACATCTTCATTGCTTAACATTGTACTGTGTGAAATAAGCTAATTCGGTTCTAGGAATCAGTTTAATTTCTACAAAAGAAGGTTGAGTGCAGCAAGTTCAAACTTTCCTAGTTTGTGTAATCTAACAAGATGTACAAGTTAGTGCATTCGCCTCATTTCTAAAGTAGTTTCTTAGAAAAGAAACATCTTCATTGCCGAACATTGTACTGTGTGAAATAAGCTAATTCGGTTCTAGGAATCAGTTTAATTTCTACAAAGATGGTTGAGTGCAGCAAGTTCAAACTTTCCTTGTTAATGTAATCTAAAAAGATGTACAAGTTAGTAGATTCGCCTCATTTGTAAAGTAGTTTCTTGAGAAAACAAACATCTTCATTGCCAAACATTGTACTGTGTGAAATAAGCTCATTCGGTTCTAGGAATCACTTGCTTTCCTACAAAGAAGGTTGAGTGCAGCAAGTTCAAACTTTCCTTGTTAATGTAATCTAAAAAGTTGTACAACTTAGTAGACGGGCCTCATTTCTAAAGTAGTTTGTTGACAAAACAAACATCTTCATTACCGAACACTGTTCTATGTGAAATAAGCTAGTTCCATTCTAGGAATCACTTGCTTTCCTACAAAGAAGGTTGAGTGCAGCAAGTTCAAACTTTCCTAGTTTGTGTAATCTAACAAGATGTACAAGTTAGTGGATTCGCCTCATTTCTAAAGTAGTTTGTTTAGAAAACAAACATCTTCATTACCGAACATTATACTATTTGAAATGAGCTACTTTGGTTCTAGGAATTACTTGCTTTCCTACAAAAAAGGTTGAGTGCAGCAAGTTCAAACGTTCCCAGTTTGTGTAATCTACCAAGATGTACAAGTTAGTGCATTCGCCTCATTTCTAAAGTAGTTTCTTTAGAAAAGAAACATCTTCAGTACTGAACACTGTACTGTGTGAAATAAGCTAAATCGGTTCTAGGAATCAGTTTAATTTCTACAAAGATGGTTGAGTGCAGCAAGTTCAAACTTTCTTTGTTAATGTAATGTAAAAAGACGCACAACTTAGTAGATTGGCCTCATTTCTAAAGTAGATTGTTTACAAAACAAACATCTTGATGACAGAACACTATACTATGTGAAATGATTTAGTTCGGTTCTAGGAATCACTTGCTTTCCTACAAGAAGAAGGTTGAGTGCAGCAAATTCAAACTTTCCTCGTTTGTGTAATCTAACAAGATGTACAAGTTAGTGGATTAGCATCGTTTCTAAAGTGGTTTCTTTAGAAAACAAACATCTACAGTAATGAACACTGTACTGTGTGAAAAAGTTAATTCGGTTCTAGGAATCAGTTTACTTTCTACAAAGATGGTTGAGTGCAGCAAGTTCAAACTTTCCTTGTTAATGTAATCTAAAAAGATGTACAAGTTAGCAGAGTCACGTCATTTCTAAAATAGTTTTTTGAGAAAATTAACATCTTTATAGCCGAACATTGTACTGTGTGAAATAAGCTCATTCAGTTCTAGGAATCACTTGCTTTCCTACAAAGAAGGTTGAGTGCAGCAAGTTCAAAATTACCTTGTTAATGTAATCTAAAAATATGCACAACTTAGCAGATTGGCCTCATTTCTAAAGTAGTTTGTTTACAAAACAAACATCTTCATACCGAACACTGTACTGTGTGAAATGAGTTAATTCGGTTCTAGGAATCAGGTAATTTCTACAAAAGAAGGTTGAGTGCAGCAAGTTCAAACTTTCCTAGTTTGTGTTATCTAACAAGATGGACAAGTTAGTGCATTCGCCTCATTTCTAGAGTAGTTTCTTTAGAAAAGAAACATCTTCAGTACCGAACACTGTACTGTGTGAAATAAGGTAATTCGGTTCTAGGAATCAGTTTAATTTCTACTAAGATGGTTGAGTGCAGCAAGTTCAAACTTTCCTTGTTAATGTAATCTAAAAAAGATGGCCAAGTTAGTAGACTCGCCTCATTTGTAAAGTAGTTTGTTGAGAAAACAAACATCTTCATTGCCAAACATTGTACTGTGTAAAATAAGCTCATTCGATTCTAGGAATCAGTTGCTTTCCTAAAAGAAGGTTGAGTGCAGCAAGTTCAAACTTTCCTTGTTAATGTAATCTGAAAAGTTGCACAACTTAGTAGACTGGCCTCATTTCTAAAGTAGTTTGTTTACAAAACAAACATCTTCATTACCTAACACTGTTCTATGTGAAATAAGCTAGTTCCGTTCTAGGAATCACTTGCTTTCCTACAAAGAAGTTTGAGTGCAGCAAGTTCAAACTTTCCTAGTTTGTGTAATCTAACAAGATGTACAAGTTAGTGGATTCGCCTCATTTCTAAAGTAGTTTGTTTAGAAAACAAACATCTTCATTACCGAACACTATTCTATTTGAAATGAGCTACTGGTTCTAGGAATTACTTGCTTTCCTACAAAAAAGGTGAGTGCAGCAAGTTCAAACGTTCCCAGTTTGTGTAATCTACCAAGATGTACAAGTTAGTGCATTCGTGTCATTTCTAAAGTAGTTTCTTTAGAAAAGAAACATCTTCAGTACTGAACACTGTACTGTGAAATAAGGTAAATCGGTTCTAGGAATCAGTTTAATTTCTACGAAGATGGTTGAGTGCAGCAAGTTCAAACTTTCTTTGTTAATGTAATGTAAAAAGACGCACAACTTAGTAGATTGGCCTCATTTCTAAAGTAGTTTGTTTACAAAACAAACATATTGATGAGAGAAGACTATACTATGTGAAATGATTTAGTTCGGTTCTAGGAATCACTTGCTTTCCTACGAAGAAGGATGAGTGCAGCAAATTCAAACTTTCCTCGTTTGTGTAATCTAACAAGATGTACAAGTTAGTGGATTAGCATCGTTTCTAAAGTGGTTTCTTTAGAAAACAAACATCTACAGTAATGAACACTGTACTGTGTGAAAAAGTTAATTCGGTTCTAGGAATCAGTTTACTTTCTACGAAGATGGTTGAGTGCAGCAAGTTCAAACTTTCCTTGTTAATGTAATCTAAAAAGATGGCCTAGTTAGCAGAGTCACCTCATTTCTAAAATAGTTTGTTGAGAAAATTAACATCTTTATAGCCGAACATTGTACTGTGTGAAATAAGCTCATTCGGTTCTAGGAATCACTTGCTTTCCTACAAAGAAGGTTGAGTGCAGGAAGTTCAAAATTACGTTGTTAATGTAATCTAAAAATATGCACAACTTAGCAGATTGGCCTCATTTCTAAAGTAGTTTGTTTACAAAACAAACATCTTCAGTACCGAACACTGTACTGTGTGAAATGAGTTAATTCGGTTCTAGGAATCAGTGTAATTTCTACGAAGAAGGTTGAGTGCAGAAAGTTCAAACTTTCCTAGTTTGTGTAATCTAACAAGATATAGAAGTTAGTGGATTCGCGTCACTTCTAAATTAGTTTCTTTGGAAAACAAGCATCTTCAGTACCGAACACTGTACTGTGTGAAATAAGGTAATTCGGTTCTAGGAATCAGTTTCATTTCTGCGAAGATGGTTGAGTTTAGCAAGTTCAAACTTTCCTTGTTAATGTAATCTAAAAAAGATGTCCAAGTTAGTAGATTTGCCTCATTTCTAAAGTAGTTTCTTTAGAAAACAAACCTAAATTGCCAAACGTTGTACTGTGTGAAATGAGCTAATTCGATTCTAGGAATCAGTTTACTTTCTACGAAGATGGTTGAGTTTAGCAAGTTCAAATTTTCCTTGTTAATTAATGTGCTCTAAAAAAGATGTCCAAGTTAGTAGATTTGCCTGATTGGTAAAGTAGTTTGTTGAGAAAACAAACATCTTCATTGCTGAACATTGTACTGTGTGAAAAAGCTAATTTAGTTCTACAATTCAGTTGCTTTCCTACAAAGAAGGTTGAGTGCAGCCAGTTCAAACTTTCCTTGTTAATGTAATCTAAAAAGATGCACAACGTAGTAGGTTGGCCTCATTTCTAAAGTAGTTTCTTTAGAAAAGAAACATCTTCAGTACCGAACACTGTACTGTGTGAAATAAGGTAATTCGGTTCTAGAAATCAGTTTAATTTCTACGAAGATAGTTGAGTGCAGCAGGTTCAAACTTTCCTTGTTAATGTAATGTAAAAAGATGGCCAAGTTAGAAGATTCGCCTCATTTTAAAAAGTACTTTGTTGAGAAAACAAACATCTTCATTGCCAAACATCGTACTGTGTGAAATAAGCTCATTCGGTTCTAGGAATCAGTTGCTTTCCTACAAAGAAGGTTCTGTGCAGCAAGTTCAAACTTTCCTTGTTAATGTAATCTGAAAAGTTGCACAACTTAGTAGATTGGCCTCATTTCTAAAGTAGTTTGTTTACAAAACAAACATCTTCATTACCGAACACTGTACTATGTGAAATAAGCTAGTTCCATTCTAGGAGTCACTTGCTTTCCTACGAAGAAGGTTGAGTGCAGCAAGTTCAAACTTTCCTAGTTTGTGTAATCTAACAAGATGTACAAGTTCGTGGATTCGCCTCATTTCTAAAGTAGTTTCTTCAGAAAAGAAACATCTTCAGTACCGAACACTGTACTGTGTGAAATAAGTGAATTCGCTTCTAGGAATCAGTTTAATTTCTACGAAGATGGTTGAGTGCAGCAAGTTCAAACTTTCCTTGTTAATGTAATCTAAAAAGATGGCCTAGTTAGTAGATTCGCCTCATTTGTAAAAAGTAGTTTGTTGAGAAAACAAACATCTTCATTGCCAAACATTGTACTGTGTGAAATAAGCTCATTCGGTTCTAGGAATCAGTTGCTTTCCTACAAAGAAGGTTGAGTGCAGCAAGTTCAAACTTTCCTCGTTTGTGTAATCTAACAAGATTTACAAGTTAGTGGATTCACGTCGTTTCTAAAGTGGTTTCCTTATAAAACAAACATCTTCAATAGTGAACACTGTATTGTGTGAAATAAGTTAATTCTCTTCTAGGAATCTGTTTCCTTTCTACGAAGAGGGTTGAGTGCAGCAAGTTCAAACTTTCCTTGTTAATGTACTCTAAAAAGATGGCTTAGCTAGCAGAGTCTCCTCATTTGTAAAGTTGTTTGTTGAGAAAATTAACATTTTTATTGCCGAACATGGTACTGTGTGAAATAAGTTCATTCGGTTCTAGGAATCACGTGCTTTCCTACAAAGAAGGTTGAGTACAACAAGTTCAAACTTTCCTTGTTAATGTAATCTAAAAAGATGCACAACTTAGTAGATTGCCCTCATTTCTAAAGTGTTTTGTTTAGAAAACAAACATCTTCATTACCGAACACTATACTATGTGAAATGAGCTAGTTCCGTTCAAGGAATAACTTGCTTTCCTAGGAAGAAGGTTGAGTGCAGCAAGTTCAAACTTTCATAGTTTGTGTAATCTAACAAGATGTACAAGTTAGTGTATTTGCCTCATTTCTAAAGTAGTTTATTTAGAAAAAGAAACATCTTCAGTACCGAACACTGTACTGTGTGAAATAAGGTAATTCGATTCTAGGAATCGGTTTAATTTCTACGAAGATGGTTGAGTGCAGCAAGTTCAAACATTCCTTGTTAATGTAATCTAAAAAGATGCACAACTTATTAGATTGGCCTCATTTCTAAAGTAGTTTGTTTACAAAACAAACATCTTCATTACAGAACACTATACTATGTGAAATGAGCTAGTTCGTTCTAGGAATCACTTGCTTTCCCTACGAAGAAGGTTGAGTGCAGCAAGTTCAAACTTTCCTTGTTAATGTAATCTAAAAAGATGGCCAAGTTAGCAGAGTCACCTCATTTGTAAAACAGTTTGTTGAGAAAATTAACATCTTTATTGTTTAACATTGTACTGTTTGAAATAAGCTCATTCGGTTCTATGAATCACTTGCTTTCCTACAAAGAAGGTTGAGTGCAGCAAGTTCAAACTTTCCTTGTTAATGTAATCTAAAAAGATGCACAACTTAGTAGATTGGCATCATTTCTAAAATGGTTTCTTTAGAAAAGAAACATCTTCAGTACCAAACACTGTACAGTGTGAAATAAGTTAATTCGCTTCTGGCAATCAGTTTAATTTCTACGAAGATGGTTGAATGCAGCAAGTTCAAACTTTCCTTGTTAATGTAATCTGAAAAGATGGCCAAGTTAGAAGATTCGCCTCATTTGTAAAGTACTTTTGTTGAGAAAACAAACATCTTCATTGCCTAACATTGTACTATGTGAAATAAGCTCATTCTGTTGTAGGACTCAGTTGCTTTCCTACAAAGAAGGGTGAGTGCAGCAAGTTCAAACTTTCCTTGTTAATGTAATCTAAAAACATGCACAACTTAGTAGATTGGCTTCATTGCTAAAGTAGTTTGTATAGAAAACAAACATCTTCATTACGAACACTGTGCTATGTGAAATAAGCTAGTTCCGTTCTAGGAATTACTTGCTATCCTACGAAGAAGGTTGAGTGCAGCAAGTTCAAACTTTCCTCGTTTGTGTAATCTAACAATATGTACAAGTTAGTGGATTCGCCTCATTTCTAAAGTAGTTTCTTTAGAAAAGAAACATCTTCAGTACCGAACACTGTACTGTGTGAAATAAGTGAATTTGCTTCTAGGAATCAGTTTCCTTTCTACCAAGATGGTTGAGTGCAGCAAGTTCAAACTTTCCTTGTTAATGTAATCTAAGAAAATGACCAAGTTAGTAGATTCGCCTCATTTGTAAAATAGTTTGTTGAGAAAATTAACATCTTTATTGCGTTTTAACATTGTACTGAGTGAAATAAGCTCATTTGGTTCTAGGAATCAGTTGCTTTCCTACAAAGAAGGTTGACTGCAGCAAGTTCAAACATTCCTAGTTAATGGAATCTCAAAAGATGCACAACTTAGTAGATTGGCCCCATTTCTAATGTAGTTTCTTTAGAAAAGAAACATCTTCAGTACGGAACACTGTATTGTGTTAAATGAGTTAATTCGCTTCTAGGAATCAGTTTAATTTCTACGAAGATGGTTGAGTGCAGCATGTTCATACTTTCCTAGTTTGTGTAATCTAACAAGATGTACAAGTTACTTGATTGGCGTCATTTCTAAATTAGTTTCTTTAGAAAACAAACATCTTCAGTACCTAACACTGTACTGTGTGAAATAAGTTAATTCGGTTCTAGGAATCAGTTTCCTTTCTACGAAGATGGTTGAGTTTAGCAAGGTCAAACTTTCCTTGTTAAGGTAATCTAAAAAGATGTCCAAGTTAGTAGATTGGCCTCATTTCTAAAGTAGTTTCTTTAGAAAACAAACCTAAATTGCCAAACTTTGTACTGTGTGAAATGAGCTAACTCGGTTCTAGGAATCAGGTTACTTTCTCCAAGATGGTTGAGTTTAGCAAGTTCAAACTTTCCTTGTTAATGTGCTCTAAAAAGATGTCCAAGTTAGTAGATTTGCATCATTGGTAAAGTAGTTTGTTGAGACAACAAACATCTTCATTGCCGAACATTGTAATGTGTGAAAAAGCTAATTTAGTTCTAGAATTCAGTTGCTTTCCTATGAAGAAGGTTGAGTGCAGCCAGTTCAAACATTCCTTGTTAATGTAATCTAAAAAAGATGCACAACGTAGTAGATTGGCCTCATTTCTAAAGTAGTTTCTTTAGAAAAGATACATCTTCAGTACCGAACACTGTACTGTGTGAAATAAGTTAATTCGCTTCTAGGAATCAGTTTAATTTATACGAAGATGGTTGAGTGCAGCAATTTCAAACGTTCCTAGTTTGTGTAATCTAACAAGATGTACAAGTTAGTGCATTCGCCTCATTTCTAAAGTAGTTTCTTTAGAAAAGAAACATCTTCAGTACCAAACACTGTTCTGTGTGAAATAAGGTAATTCGGTTCTAGGAATCAGTTGCTTTCCTATAAAGAAGGTTGAGAGTAGCAAGTTCAAAATTTCCTTGTTAATGTAATCTAATCAGATGCACAACGTAGTAGATTGGCCTCATTTCAAAAGTAGTTTGTTTAGAAAACAAACATCTTCATTACCGAACACTGTACTATGTGAAATAAGCTAATTCCGTTCTAGGAATCACTTGCTTTCCTACGAAGAAGGTTCAGTGCAGCAAGGTCAAACTTTCCTAGTTTGTGTAATCTAACAAGATGTACAAGTTAGTGGATTCGCCTCATTTCTAAAGTAGTTTCTTTAGAGAAGAAACATCTTCAGTACCGAACACTGTATTGTGTGAAATAAGTTAATCGGTTCTAGGAATCAGTTTAATTTCTACGAAGATGGTTGAGTGCAGCAAGTTCAAACTTTCCTTGTTAATGTAATCTAAAAAGATGGCCAAGTTAGTAGATTCGCCTCATTTGTAAAGTAGTTTGTTGAGAAAACAAACATCTTCATTGCGGAATATTGTACTCTGTGAAATAAGCTCATTCATTTCTCGGAGTCAGTTGCTTTCCTACAAAGAAGGTTGAGTGAAGCAAGTTCAAACTTTCCTTATTAATGTAATCTGAAAAGATGCACAACGTAGTAGATTGGCCTCATTTCTAAAGTAGTTTGTTTACATGACAAATATCTTCATTACCAAAAACTATACTATGTGAAATGAGCTAGTTCGGTTCTAGGAATCACTTGCTTTCCTATGAAGAAGGTTGAGTGCAGCAAGTTCAAACTTTCCTAGTTTGTGTAATCTAACAAGATGTACAAGTTAGTGCATTCGCCTCATTTCTAAAGTAGTTTCTGTAGAAAAGAAACATCTTCAGTACTGAACACTGTACTGTGTGAAATAAGGTAAATTGGTTCTAGGAATCAATTTAATTTCTACGAAGAGGCTTGAGTGCAGCAAGTTCAAACTTTCCTTGTTAATGTAATCTAAAAAGATGCACAACTTAGTAGATTGGCCTCATTTCTAAAGTAGTTTGTTTGCAAAACAAACATCTTCATTACCGAACACTATACTATGTGAAATGAGTTAGTTCGGTTCTAGGATTCACATGCTTTCCTACGAAGAAGGATGAGTGCGCAAATTCAAACTTTCCTGATTTGTGTAATCTAACAAGATGTACAAGGTAGTGGATTTGCGTCGTTTCTAAAGTGGTTTCTTTAGAAAACAAACATCGTCAGTACTGAAAACTGTAGTGTGTGAAATAAGTTAATTCGGTTCTAGGAATCAGTTGCTTTCCTACAAAGAAGGGTGAGTGCAGCAAGTACAAACTTTCGTTGTTAATGTAATCTGAAAAGTTGCACAACTTAGTAGATTGGCCTCATTTCTAAAGTAGTTTGTTTACAAAACAAACATCTTCATTACCGAACACTATACTATGTGAAATGAGCTAGTTCGGTTCTAGGAATCACTTGCTTTCCTACGAAGAAGGTTGAGTGCAGCAAGTTCAAACATTCCTCGTTTGTGTAATCTAACAAGATTTACAAGTTAGTGGATTCGCTTCGTTTCTAAAGTTGTTTCCTTATAAAACAAACATCTTCAGTTGTGAACACTGTACTGTGTGAATTAAGTTAATTCGGTTCTAGGAATCAGTTTCCTTTCTACGAAGATGGTTGAGTGCAGCAAGTTCAAACTTTCCTTGTTAATGTAATATAAAAAGATGGCAAAGTTAGCAGAGTCACCTCATTTGTAAAGTAGTTTGTTGAGAAAATTAACATCTTTATTTTTAACATTGTACTGTGTGAAATAAGCTCATTCGGTTATAGGAATCACTTGCTTTCCTACAAAGAAGGTTGAGTGCAGCAAGTTCAAACTTTCCTTGTTAATGTAATCTGAAAAGATGCACAACTTAGTAGATTGGCCTCATTTCTAAAGTAGTTTGTTTAGAAAAGAAACATCTTCAGTACCGAACACTGTACTGTGTGAAATGAGTTAATTCGCTTCTAGGAATCAGTTTAATTTCTACGAAGATGGTTGAGTGCAGCAAGTTCAAACTTTCCTAGTTTGTGTAATCTAACAAGATGTACAAGTTAGTGGATTCGCGTCATTTCTAAATTAGTTTCTTTAGAAAACAAGCATCTTCAGTACCAAACACTGTACTGTGTGAAATAAGTTAATTAGGTTCTAGGAATCAGTTTCCTTTCTACGAAGATGGTTGAGTTTAGCAAGTTCAAACTTTCTTGTTATTGTGCTCTAAAAAGATGTCCAAGTTAGTAGATTTGCCTCATTGGTAAAGTAGTTTGTTGAGAAAACAAACATCTTCATTGCCGAACATTGTACTGTGTGAAAAAGCTAATTTAGTTCTAGAATTCAGGTAATTTCCTACAAAGGAGGTTGAGTACAGTCAGTTCAAACTTTCCTTGTTAATGTAATCTAAAAACGTGCACAACTTAGTAGATTGGCCTCATTTCTAAAGTAGTTTCTTTAGAAAAGAAACATCTTCAGTACCTAACACTGTACTGTGTGAAATAAGTTAATTTGCTTCTAGGAATCAGTTTAATTTCTACGAAGAAGGTGGAGTGCAGCAAGTTCAAACTTTCCTTGTTAATGTAATTTAAAAAGATGCACAACTTAGTAGATTGACCTCATTTCTAAAGTAGTTTGTTTACAAAACAAACATCTTCATTACCGAACACTGTACTATGTGAAATAAGCTAGTTCCCTTCTAGGAATCACTTGCTTTCTTACGAAGAAGGTTGAGTGCATCATCAGTAGTGAACACTGTACTGTTTGAAATAAGTTTATTCAGTCCTAGGAATCAGTTTCCTTTCCACGAAGATTGTTGAGTGCAGCAAGTTCAAACTTTCTTTGTTAATGTAATCTGAAAAAGATGGCCAAGTTAGCAGAGTCACCTCATTTGTAAAGTTGTTTGTTGAGCAAATTAACATCTTTATTGAAACATCTTCGAACATTGTACTGTGTGAAATAAGGTCATTCGGTTCTAGGAATTACAGGAAGTTGCTTTCCTACAAAGAAGGTTGAGTGCAGTAAGTTCAAACATTTCCTAGTTTGTGTAATCTAACAAGAAATACAAGTTAGTGTATTCAAACTCTCAGTTTGTGTTTTCTAAAGTAGTTTCTTTAGAAAAGAAACATCTTTAGTATCGAACACTGTACTGTGTGAAATAAGTTAATTCGCTTCTAGGAATTAGTTTCCTTTCTACGAAGATTGTTGAGTGGAGCAAGTTCAAACTTTCCTTGTTAATGTAATCTAAAAAGATGGCCAAGTTAGTAGATTCGCCTCATTTGTAAAGTGCAGCGAACCTCCCGAACAGCAGGAAAGGAACCACCACAAACGAGGATTCTTCTTGTATCACACTTTATTGGAGAACCCTTGGTTAACAGGAAAGCTGATGGCGAGGGGCTAGGGGACGCAAATCTGCAGCTGCTTTTATAGGGCATACTGCTACGAGGCGCTTACTGATTGGTTGCGAGAAGCTTGCCACAAGCAGATACCACGGAATATGCTCGGGAAAGGTTGTGTCATGCGTGTGCACATACCTTGAGTAAGGTTGGCGCCAAGGCACTGCCTAATATGGAGACGTTTTCCTCAACACGGCAGGAAACCAGCGCCATCTTGTAATGGCATTTGCTCTAGCTCCCTGCAGTAAAGGACTTTGTTGAGAAAACAAACATCTTCATTGCCGAATATTGTACTGTGTGAAATCAGCTCATTCAGTTCTAGGAATCAGTTGCTTTCCTACAAAGAAGGTTGAGTGCAGCAAGTTCAAACTTTCCTTGTTAATGTAATCTGAAAAGATGCACAACTTAGTAGATTTGGGTCATTTCTAAAGTAGTTTGTTTACAAAACAAACATCTTCATTACCGAACACTATACTATGTGAAATGAGCTAGTTCGGTTCCAGGAATTACTTCCTTTCCTATGAAGAAGGATGAGTGCAGCAAGTTCAAAATTTCCTCGTTTGTGTAATCTAACAAGATGTACAAGTTGGTGGATTCGCATCGTTTCTAAGGTGGTTTCTTTAGAAAACAAACATCTTCAGTATTGAAAATTGTACTATGTGAAATAAGTGAATTCGGTTCTAGGAATCAGTTTCCTTTCTACGAAGATGGTTGAGTGCAGCAAGTTCAAACTTTCCTTGTTAATGTAATCTAAAAAGATGTCCATGTTAGTAGATTTACCTCATGGGTAAAGTAGTTTGTTGAGAAAACAAACATGTTCATTGCCGAACATTGTACTGTGTGAAAAAAGCTAATTTAGTTCTAGAATTCAGTTGCTTTCCTACAAAGACGGTTGAGCGCAGCAAGTTCAAACTTTCCTTGTTAATGTAATGTAAAAAAGATGCACAACGTAGTAGATTGGCCTCATTTCTAAAGTAGTTTCTTTAGTAAAGAAACATCTTCAGTACCAAACACTGTATTGTGTGAAATAAGTTTATTCGCTTCTAGGAATCAGTTTAATTTCTACGAAGAAGGTTTAGTGCAGCAAGTTCGAATTTTCCTAGTTTAAGTAATCTAACAAGATGTACAACTTAGTGGATTCGCCTCATTTCTAACGTAGTTCCTTAGGAAAGAAACATCTTGATGTACCAAACACTGTACTGTTCTAAATAAGTTAATTGGCTTTCTAGGAATCAGTTTAATTTCTACGAAAGATAGTTGAGTTTAGTAAGTTCAAACTTTCCTTGTTAATGTAATCTAAAAAAGATGTCCAATTTAGTAGATTCACCTCATTTCTACAGTAGTTTCTTTTAGAAAACAAACCTTCATTGCCAAACATTGTACTGTGTGAAATGAGCTAATTCGGTTCTAGCAATCAGTTTACTTTCTACGAAGATGGTTGAGTGCAGCAAGTTCAAACTTTCCTTGTTAATGTAATCTAAAAAGATGGCCACGTTAGTACGTTCACCTGATTTGTAAAGTAGTTTGTTGAGAAAACAAACATCTTCATTACCGTAAATTGTGGTGTGTGAAAAAAGCTAATTGGATGTAGAATTCAGTTGCTTTCCTACTAAGACGGTTTGAGTGCAGCAAGTTCAAACATTCCTTGTTAATGTATTCTAAAAGATGCACAACTTAGTGGATTCACCTCATTTCTAAAGTAATTTCTTTAAAAAAGAAACATCTTCATTACGAACACTGTACTGTGGGAATGTTAATTCGCTTCTAGGAATCAGTTTAATTTCTATGAAGATGGTTGAGTGCAGCAAGTTCAAACTTTCCTTGTTAATGTAATTGAAAAAGATGGCCAAGTTAGGAGATTCCCCTCATTTGTAAAGTACTTTGTTGAAAAAACAAACATCTTCATTGCTGAACATTGTACTGTGTGAAATAAGCTCATTCGGTTCTAGGAGTTACTTGCTTTCCTATAAAGATGGTTGAGTGGAGCAAGTTCAAACTTTCCTTGTTCATGTAATCTGAAAAGTTGCACATCTTAGTAGATTGGCCTCATTTTCTAAAGTAGTTTCTTTAGAAAAGAAACGTCTTTATTACCGAAAAATGCACTGTGTGAAATAAGTTAATTCACTTCTAGGAATCTGTTTAATTTCTACGAAGAAGGTTGAGTGCAGCAAGTTCAAACTTTTCTAGTTTGTGTAATCTACCAAGATGTACAAGTTAGTGGATTCGCCTCATTTCTAAAGTAGTTTCTTTAGAAAAAGAAATATCTTCAGTACCCTAACACTGTACTGTGTGAAATAAGTTAATTCGCTTCTAGGAATCAGTTTAATTTCTACGAAGACGGTTGAGTGCAGCAAGTTCAAACTTTCCTTGGTAATGTAATTTAAAAAGGTGGCCAAGTTAGTAGATTCGCCTCATTTGTAAAGTAGTTTGTTGAGAAAAACAAACATCTTCATTGCCGAACATAGTACTGTGTGAAATAGGCTCATTCGGTTCTAGGAATCAGTTGCTTTCCTACAAAGAAGGTTGAGCACAGCAGTTCAAACTTTCCTTGATAATGTAATCTGAAAAGATGCACAACTTAGTAGATTGGCCTCATTTCTAAAGTATTTTGATTAGAAAACAAACATCTTCATTTCCAAACACTGTACTATGTGAAATAAGCTAGTTCCGTTCTAGGAATCACTTGCTTTCCTACTGAAGAAGGTTGCGTGCAGCAAGTTGAAACTTTCCTAGTTTGTGTAATCTAACAAGATGTACGAGTTAGTGGATTGGCGTCATTTCTAAAGTGCTTCCTTTAGAAAACAAACATCTTCAGTACTGAACACTGTACTGTGTGAAATAAGTTAATTCTGGTTCTAGGAATCAGTTTCCTTAACATTAAAGGTTGAATACAGCAAGTTCAAACTTTCCTTTTAATGTAATCTAAAAAGACGGCCAAGTTAGCAGATTCACCTCATTTGTAAAGTAGTTTGTTGAGAAAACAAATATCTTCATTACCAAACATTGCACTGTGTGTGAAAAAGCTAAATCGGATGTAGAATTCAGGTGCTTTCCTACAAAGACTGTTGAGTGCAGCAAGTTCAAACATTCCTTGTTAATGTATTCTAAATAGATGCACAATTTAGTGCATTCGCCTCATTTCTAAAGTAATTTCTTTAGAAAAGAAACATCCTCAGTACCGAACACTGTACTGTGTGAAATAAGTTAATTAGCTGCTAGAAATCAGGTTAATTTCTACGAAGATGGTTGAGTGCAGCAAGTTCAAACTTTCCTTGTTAATTTAAACTAAAAATGGGCATGTTAGGAGATTCACCTCATGTGTAAGGTACTTTGTTGAGAAAACAAATATCTTCAATGCGAACATTGTACTGTGTGAAATAAGCTCATTGGGTTCTAGGAATCAGTTTAATTTCTACGAAGATGGTTGAGTTTAGCAAGTTCAAAGTTTCCTTGTTAATGTAATCTTAAAAGATGCACAACTTAGTAGATTGGCCTCATTTGTAAAGTAGTTTGTTTAGAAAATGAACATCTTCATTACCGAACACTGCACTATGTGAAATGAGCTAGTTCGGTTCTTGGAATCACTTGCTTTCCCTCTGAAGAAGGTTGAGTGCAGCAAGTTCAAACTTTCCTAGTTTGTGTAATGTAAAAAAGATGCACAACTTAGTAGATTGGCCTCATTTCTAAAGTAGTTTGTTTACAAAAGAAACATCTTCAGTACCTAACACTGTACTGTGTGAAATGTTAATTTCGCTTCTAGGAATCAGTTTAATTTCTACGAAGATGGTTGAGTGCAGCAAGTTCAAACATTCCTTGTTAATGTAATCTAAAAAGATGGCCAAGTTAGAGATTCGCCTCATTTGTAAAGTACTTTGTTGAGAAAATGAACATCTTCATTGGCTAACATTGTACTGTGTGAAATAAGCTCATTTGGTTCTAGGAATCAGTTCCTTTCCTACAAAGAAGGTTGAGTGCAGCAACTTCAAACTTTCCTTGTTAATGTAATCTGAAAAGATGCACAACTTAGTAGATTGGCCTCATTTCTAAAGTAGTTTCTTTAGAAAAGAAACACCTTCCTTCACTAATGAACAATGTACCGTGTGTGAAATAAGTTAATTCGCTTCTAGCAATCAGTTTAATTTCTACAAAGAAGGTTTAGTGCAGCAAGCTCAAACTTTTTCTAGTTTGTGTAGTCTAACAAGATGTGCAAGTTAGTGGATTCGCCTCATTTCTAAAGTAGTTTCTTTAGAAAAGAAACATCTTCAGTACCGAACACTGTACAGCATGAAATAAGATGATTCGGCAGGGAATTAGTTTCCTTTCCACGAAGATGGTTGAGTTTAGCAAGTTCAAACTTTCCTTGTTAATATAATCTAAAACGATATCCAAGTTAGTAGATTTGCCTCATTTCTAAAATAGGGTCTTTAGAAAAACAAACCTTCATTGCCAAACATTGTACTGTGTGAAATGAGATAATTCGGTTCTAGGAATCAGTTTACTTTCTACGAAGATGGTTGAGTTTAGCAAGTTCAAACTTTCCTTGTTAATGTGCTCTAAAAAGATGTCCAAGTTCGTAGATTTGCCTCATTGGTAAAAGTAGTTTGTTGAGAAAACAAACATCTTCATTGCCGAACATTGTACTGTATGAAAAAGCTCATTCGGATCTAGAATTCAGTTGCTTTCCTACAAAGAAGGTTGAGTACAGCAAGTTCAAACTTTCCTTGTTAATGTAATCTAAAAAGTTGCACATCTTAATGGATTCACCTCATTTCTAAAGTAATTTCTTTAGAAAAGAAACATCTCAGTACCGAACACTGTACTGTGTGAAATAAGTTAATTAGGTTCTAGGAATCAGTTTAATTTCTACGAAGATGGTTGAGTGCAGCAAGATCAAACGTTCCTTGTTAATGTAATCTACAAAGATGGGCAAGTTAGAAGATTCGCCTCATTTGTAAAGTACTTTGTTGAGAAAAAAATATCTTCATTGCCTAACATTGTACTGTGTGAAATAAGCTCATTCGGTTCTAGGAATCAGTTGCTTTCCTACAAAGATGATTGAGTTTAGCAAGTTCAAACTTTCCTTGTTAATGTAATCTAAAAGATGTCCAAGTTAGTAGATTTGCCTCATTTCTAAAGTAGTTTGTTTAGAAAACAAACATCTTCATTACCGAACATTGTACTGTGTGAAATAAGCTAATTTGGTTCTAGGAATCACTTGCTTTCCTACAAAGAAGGTTGAGTGCAGCAAGTTCAAACTTTCCTTGTTTGTAATCTAAAAAGATGGCCAAGTTAGTAGATTCACCTCATTTCTAAAGTAGTTTGAGAAAAAACAAACATCTTCATAACATTGTACTATGTGAAATAAGCTAGTTTCAGTTCTAGGAATCACTTGCTTTCCAAAAGAAGGTTGAGTGCAGGAAGTTCAAACTTTCCTTGTTTGTGTAATCTAACAAGATATACAAGTTAGTAGATTGGCCTCATTTCTAAAGTAGTTTCTTTAGAAAACAAACATCTTCATTACCTAACATTGTACTGTGTGTGAAATAAGCTAATTCAAGTTCTAGGAATCACTTGCTTTCCTACAAAGAAGGTTGAGTGCAGCAAGTTCAAACTTTCCTGTTTGTGTAATCTAACAAGATGTACAAGTTAGTAGATTCGCCCCTCATTTCTAAAGTAGTTTCTTGAGAAAAACAAACATCTTCATTGCCTAACATTGTACTGTGAAATAAGCTCATTTGGTTCTAGGAATCACTTGCTTTCCTACAAAGAAGGTTGAGTGCAGCAAGTTCAAACTTTCCTAGTTTGTGTAATCTAACAAGATGTACAAGTTAGTAGATTTGCCTCATTTCTAAAGTAGTTTCTTGAGAAAAACAAACATCTTTCCGAACATTGTACTGTGTGAAATAAGCTAATTCGGTTCTAGGAATCACTTGCTTTCCTACAAAGAAGGTTGAGTGCAGCAAGTTCAAACTTTCCTAGTTAAATGTAATCTAACAAGATGTACAAGTTAGTAGATTAGCCTCATTTCTAAAGTAGTTTCTTGAGAAAACAAACATCTTCATTGTTTCTAACATTGTACTGTGTGAAATAAGCTAATTCGGTTCTAGGAATCAGTTGCTTTCCTACAAAAGAAGGTTGAGTGCAGCAAGTTCAAACTTTCCTAATGTAATCTAACAAGATGTACAAGTTAGTAGATTGGCCTCATTTCTAAAGTAGTTTCTTGAGAAAACAAACATCTTCATTGCCGAACATTTGTACTGTGTGAAATAAGCTAATTCGTTCTAGGAATCACTTGCTTTCCTACAAAGAAGGTTGAGTGCAGCAAGTTCAAACTTTCCTAGTTAATGTAATCTAACAAGATGTGCAAGTTAGGGGATTCGCCTCATTTCTAAAGTAGTTTGTTGAGAAAACAAACATCTTCATTATAAACATTGTACTGTGTGAAATAAGCTAATTCAGTTCTAGGAATCAGTTGCTTTCCTACACAAAGAAGGTTGAGTGCAGCAAGTTCAAACTTTCCTAGTTTGTGTAATCTAACAAGATGTACAAGTTAGTAGATTGGCCCATTTCTAAAGTAGTTTTGAGAAAACAAACATCTTCAGAACATTGTACTGTTGAAATAAGCTAATTCAGTTCTAGGAATCACTTGCTTTCCTACAAAGAAGGTTGAGTGCAGCAAGTTCAAACTTTCCTAGTTTGTGTAATCTAAAAAGATGTATAAGTTAGTAGATTGGCCTCATTTCTAAAGTAGTTTGTTCGAGAAAACAAACATCTTCATTACTAACATTGTACTGTGAAATAAGTTAATTTACGTTCAGGAATCACTTGCTTTCCTACGAAGAAGGTTGTGTGCAGCAAGTTCAAACTTTCCCAGTTTGTGTAATCTAACAAGATGTACAAGTTAGTAGATTCGCCTCATTTCTAAAAGTTTCTTTAGAAAACAAACATCTTCATTGCTGAACATTGTACTGTGTGAAATAAGCTGAATTCGGTTCTAGGAATCACTTGCTTTCCTACAAAGAAGGTTGAGTGCAGCAAGTTCAAACTTTCCTTGTTGTGTAATCTAAAAAAGATGCACAAGTTAGTAGATTGGCCTCATTTCTAAAGTAGTTTCTTGAGAAAACAAACATCTTCAGTACCGAACACTTTACTGTGTGAAATAAGTTAATTGGGTTCTAGGAATCAGTTTGATTTCTACCAAGAAGGTTGAGTGCAGCAAGTTCAAACTTTCCTAGTTAATGTAATCTAACAAGATGTACAAGTTAGTTGATTCGCCTCATTTGTAAAGTAGTTTGTTGAGAAACAAACATCTTCATTGCTGAACATTGTACTGTGTGAAATAATCTCATTCGGTTCTAGGAATCACTTGCTTTCCTACAAAGATGGTTGAGTGCAGCAAGTTCAAACTTTCCTTGTTAATGTAATCTAACAAGATGGGCAAGTTAGTTGATTTGCCTCATTTCTAAAGTAGTTTCTGATAAAACAAACATCTTCATTGCCGAACATTGTACTGTGTGAAATAAGCTAATTCGGTTCTAGGAATCACTTGCTTTCCTACAAGAAGGTTGAGTGCAGCAAGTTCAAACTTTCCTTGTTAATGTAATGTAACAAGATGTACAAGTTAGTAGATTCGTCTCATTTCTAAAGTAGTTTCTTGAGAAAACAAACATCTTCATTGCTGAACATTGTACTGTGTGAAATAAGCTAATTCGGTTCTAGGAATCACTTGCTTTCCTACAAAGAAGGTTGAGTGCAGCAAGTTCAAACTTTCCTAGTTTGTGTAATCTAACAAGATGTACAAGTTAGTAGATTCGCCTCATTTCTAAAGTAGTTTCTTGAGAAAACAAACATCTTCATTGCCTAACATTGTACTGTGTGAAATAAGCTAATTCGGTTCTAGGAATCACTTGCTTTCCTACAAAGAAGGTTGAGTGCAGCAAGTTCAAACTTTCCTAGTTTGTGTAATCTAACAAGATGTACAAGTTAGTAGATTCGCCTCATTTCTAAAGTAGTTTCTTGAGAAAACAAACATCTTCATTGCCTAACATTGTACTGTGTGAAATAAGCTAATTCGGTTCTAGGAATCACTTGCTTTCCTACAAAAAGGTTGAGTGCAGCAAGTTCAAACTTTCCTAGTTTGTGTAATCTAACAAGATGTACAAGTTAGTAGATTCGCCTCATTTTCTAAAGTAGTTTCTTGAAAACAAACATCTTCATTGCAGAACATTGTACTGTGTGAAATAAGCTAATTCGGTTCAGGAATCACTTTCTTTCCTACAAAGAAGGTTGAGTGCAGCAAGTTCAAACTTTCCTAGTTTGTGTAATCTAACAAGATGTACAAGTTAGTAGATTCGCCTCATTTCTAAAGTAGTTTCTTGAGAAAACAAACAAACATTGTACTGTGTGAAATAAGCTAATTCGGTTCTAGGAATCACTTGCTTTCCTACAAAGAAGGTTGAGTGCAGCAAGTTCAAACTTTCCTAGTTTGTGTAATCTAACAAGATTTACAAGTTAGTAGATTCGCCTCATTTCTAAAGTAGTTTCTTGAGAAAACAAACATCTTCATTGCCGAACATTGTACTGTGTGAAATAAGCTAATTCGGTTCTAGGAATCACTTGCTTTCCTACAAAGAAGGTTGAGTGCAGCAAGTTCAAACTTTCTAGTTTGTGTAATCTAACAAGATGTACAAGTTAGTAGATTCGCCTCATTTCTAAAGTAGTTTCTTGAGAAAACAAACATCTTCATTGCCGAACATTGTACTGTGAAATAAGCTAATTCGGTTCTAGGAATCACTTGCTTTCCTACAAAGAAGGTTGAGTGCAGCAAGTTCAAACTTTCCTAGTTTGTGTAATCTAACAAGATGTACAAGTTAGTAGATTCGCCTCATTTCTAAAGTAGTTTCTTGAGAAAACAAACATCTTCATTGCGAACATTGTACTGTGTGAAATAAGCTAATTCGGTTCTAGGAATCACTTGCTTTCCTACAAAAGAAGGTTGAGTGCAGCAAGTTTCAAACTTTCCTAGTTTGTGTAATCTAACAAGATGTACAAGTTAGTAGATTCGCCTCATTTCTAAAGTAGTTTCTTGAGAAAACAAACATCTTCATTGCCGAACATTGTACTGTGTGAAATAAGCTAATTCGGTTCTAGGAATCACTTGCTTTCCTACAAAGAAGGTTGAGTGCAGCAAGTTCAAACTTTCCTAGTTTGTGTAATCTAACAAGATGTACAAGTTAGTAGATTCGCCTCATTTCTAAAGTAGTTTCTTGAGAAAACAAACATCTTCATTGCCGAACATTGTACTGTGTGAAATAAGCTAATTCGGTTCTAGGAATCACTTGCTTTCCTACAAAGAAGGTTGAGTGCAGCAAGTTCAAACTTTCCTAGTTTGTGTAATCTAACAAGATGTACAAGTTAGTAGATTCGCCTCATTTCTAAAGTAGTTTCTTGAGAAAACAAACATCTTCATTGCCGAACATTGTACTGTGAAATAAGCTAATTCGGTTCTAGGAATCACTTGCTTTCCTACAAAGAAGGTTGAGTGCAGCAAGTTCAAACTTTCCTAGTTTGTGTAATCTAACAAGATGTACAAGTTAGTAGATTCGCCTCATTTCTAAAGTAGTTTCTTGAGAAAACAAACATCTTCTGAACATTGTACTGTGTGAAATAAGCTAATTCGGTTCTAGGAATCACTTGCTTTCCTACAAAGAAGGTTGAGTGCAGCAAGTTCAAACTTTCCTAGTTTGTGTAATCTAACAAGATGTACAAGTTAGTAGATTCGCCTCATTTCTAAAGTAGTTTCTTGAGAAAACAAACATCTTCATTGCGAACATTGTACTGTGTGAAATAAGCTAATTCGGTTCTAGGAATCACTTGCTTTCCTACAAAGAAAGGTTGAGTGCAGCAAGTTCAAACTTTCCTAGTTTGTGTAATCTAACAAGATGTACAAGTTAGTAGATTCGCCTCATTTCTAAAGTAGTTTCTTGAGAAAACAAACATCTTCATTGCGAACATTGTACTGTGTGAAATAAGCTAATTCGGTTCTAGGAATCACTTGCTTTCCTACAAAGAAGGTTGAGTGCAGCAAGTTCAAACTTTCCTAGTTTGTGTAATCTAACAAGATGTACAAGTTAGTAGATTCGCCTCATTTCTAAAGTAGTTTCTTGAGAAAACAAACATCTTCATTGCCGAACATTGTACTGTGTGAAATAAGCTAATTCGGTTCTAGGAATCACTTGCTTTCCTACAAAGAAGGTTGAGTGCAGCAAGTTCAAACTTTCCTAGTTTGTGTAATCTAACAAGATGTACAAGTTAGTAGATTCGCCTCATTTCTAAAGTAGTTTCTTGAGAAAACAAACATCTTCATTGCCGAACATTGTACTGTGTGAAATAAGCTAATTCGGTTCTAGGAATCACTTGCTTTCCTACAAAGAAGGTTGAGTGCAGCAAGTTCAAACTTTCTAGTTTGTGTAATCTAACAAGATGTACAAGTTAGTAGATTCGCCTCATTTCTAAAGTAGTTTCTTGAGAAAACAAACATCTTCATTGCCGAACATTGTACTGTGTGAAATAAGCTAATTCGGTTCTAGGAATCACTTTGCTTTCCTACAAAGAAGGTTGAGTGCAGCAAGTTCAAACTTTCCTAGTTTGTGTAATCTAACAAGATGTACAAGTTAGTAGATTGCCTCATTTCTAAAGTAGTTTCTTGAGAAAACAAACATCTTCATTTAACATTGTACTGTGTGAAATAAGCTAATTCGGTTCTAGGAATCACTTGCTTTCCTACAAAGAAGGTTGAGTGCAGCAAGTTCAAACTTTCCTAGTTTGTTTCCTACAAAAGAAGGTTGAGTGCAGCAAGTTCAAACTTTCCTAGTTTGTGTAATCTAACAAGATGTACAAGTTAGTAGATTAGCCTCATTTCTAAAGTAGTTTCTTGAGAAAACAAACATCTTCATTGCCGAACATTGTACTGTGTGAAATAAGCTAATTCGGTTCTAGGAATCACTTGCTTTCCTACAAAGAAGGTTGAGTGCAGCAAGTTCAAACTTTCCTAGTTTGTGTAATCTAACAAGATGTACAAGTTAGTAGATTCGCCTCATTTCTAAAGTAGTTTCTTGAGAAAACAAACATCTTCATTGCCGAACATTGTACTGTGTGAAATAAGCTAATTCGGTTCTAGGAATCACTTGCTTTACTACAAAGAAGGTTGAGTGCAGCAAGTTCAAACTTTCCTAGTTTGTGTAATCTAACAAGATGTACAAGTTAGTAGATTCGCCTCATTTCTAAAGTAGTTTCTTGAGAAAACAAACATCTTCATTGCCGAACATTGTACTGTGTGAAATAAGCTAATTCGGTTCTAGGAATCACTTGCTTTCCTACAAAGAAGGTTGAGTGCAGCAAGTTCAAACTTTCCTAGTTTGTGTAATCTAACAAGATGTACAAGTTAGTAGATTCGCCTCATTTCTAAAGTAGTTTCTTGAGAAAACAAACATCTTCATTGCGAACATTGTACTGTGTGAAATAAGCTAATTCGGTTCTAGGAATCACTTGCTTTCCTACAAAAAGAAGGTTGAGTGCAGCAAGTTCAAACTTTCCTAGTTTGTGTAATCTAACAAGATGTACAAGTTAGTAGATTCGCCTCATTTCTAAAGTAGTTTCTTGAGAAAACAAACATCTTCATTGCGAACATTGTACTGTGTGAAATAAGCTAATTCGGTTCTAGGAATCACTTGCTTTCCTACAAAGAAGGTTGAGTGCAGCAAGTTCAAACTTTCCTAGTTTGTGTAATCTAACAAGATGTACAAGTTAGTAGATTCGCCTCATTTCTAAAGTAGTTTCTTGAGAAAACAAACATCTTCATTGCGAACATTGTACTGTGTGAAATAAGCTAATTCGGTTCTAGGAATCACTTGCTTTCCTACAAAGAAGGTTGAGTGCAGCAAGTTCAAACTTTCCTAGTTTGTGTAATCTAACAAGATGTACAAGTTAGTAGATTCGCCTCATTTCTAAAGTAGTTTCTTGAGAAAACAAACATCTTCATTGCCGAACATTGTACTGTGTGAAATAAGCTAATTCGGTTCTAGGAATCACTTGCTTTCCTACAAAGAAGGTTGAGTGCAGCAAGTTCAAACTTTCCTAGTTTGTGTAATCTAACAAGATGTACAAGTTAGTAGATTCGCCTCATTTCTAAAGTAGTTTCTTGAGAAAACAAACATCTTCATTGCGAACATTGTACTGTGTGAAATAAGCTAATTCGGTTCTAGGAATCACTTGCTTTCCTACAAAGAAGGTTGAGTGCAGCAAGTTCAAACTTTCCTAGTTTGTGTAATCTAACAAGATGTACAAGTTAGTAGATTCGCCTCATTTCTAAAGTAGTTTCTTGAGAAAACAAACATCTTCATTGCCGAACATTGTACTGTGTGAAATAAGCTAATTCGGTTCTAGGAATCACTTGCTTTCCTACAAAGAAGGTTGAGTGCAGCAAGTTCAAACTTTCCTAGTTTGTGTAATCTAACAAGATGTACAAGTTAGTAGATTCGCCTCATTTCTAAGTAGTTTCTTGAGAAAACAAACATCTTCATTGCGAACATTGTACTGTGTGAAATAAGCTAATTCGGTTCTAGGAATCACTTGCTTTCCTAAAGAAGGTTGAGTGCAGCAAGTTCAAACTTTCCTAGTTTGTGTAATCTAACAAGATGTACAAGTTAGTAGATTCGCCTCATTTCTAAAGTAGTTTCTTGAGAAAACAAACATCTTCATTGCCGAACATTGTACTGTGTGAAATAAGCTAATTCGGTTCTAGGAATCACTTGCTTTCCTACAAAGAAGGTTGAGTGCAGCAAGTTCAAACTTTCCTAGTTTGTGTAATCTAACAAGATGTACAAGTTAGTAGATTCGCCTCATTTCTAAAGTAGTTTCTTGAGAAAACAAACATCTTCATTGCCGAACATTGTACTGTGTGAAATAAGCTAATTCGGTTCTAGGAATCACTTGCTTTCCTACAAAGAAGGTTGAGTGCAGCAAGTTCAAACTTTCCTAGTTTGTGTAATCTAACAAGATGTACAAGTTAGTAGATTCGCCTCATTTCTAAAGTAGTTTCTTGAGAAAACAAACATCTTCATTGCCGAACATTGTACTGTGTGAAATAAGCTAATTCGGTTCTAGGAATCACTTGCTTTCCTACAAAGAAGGTTGAGTGCAGCAAGTTCAAACTTTCCTAGTTTGTGTAATCTAACAAGATGTACAAGTTAGTAGATTCGCCTCATTTCTAAAGTAGTTTCTTGAGAAAACAAACATCTTCATTGCGAACATTGTACTGTGTGAAATAAGCTAATTCGGTTCTAGGAATCACTTGCTTTCCTACAAAGAAGGTTGAGTGCAGCAAGTTCAAACTTTCCTAGTTTGTGTAATCTAACAAGATGTACAAGTTAGTAGATTCGCCTCATTTCTAAAAGTAGTTTCTTGAGAAAACAAACATCTTCATTGCCGAACATTGTACTGTGTGAAATAAGCTAATTCGGTTCTAGGAATCACTTGCTTTCCTACAAAGAAGGTTGAGTGCAGCAAGTTCAAACTTTCCTAGTTTGTGTAATCTAACAAGATGTACAAGTTAGTAGATTCGCCTCATTTCTAAAGTAGTTTCTTGAAAACAAACATCTTCATTGCCGAACATTGTACTGTGTGAAATAAGCTAATTCGGTTCTAGGAATCACTTGCTTTCCTACAAAGAAGGTTGAGTGCAGCAAGTTCAAACTTTCCTAGTTTGTGTAATCTAACAAGATGTACAAGTTAGTAGATTCGCCTCATTTCTAAAGTAGTTTCTTGAAAACAAACATAATTCGGTTTCTAGGAATCACTTGCTTTCCTACAAAGAAGGTTGAGTGCAGCAAGTTCAAACTTTCCTAGTTTGTGTAATCTAACAAGATGTACAAGTTAGTAGATTCGCCTCATTTCTAAAGTAGTTTCTTGAGAAAACAAACATCTTCATTGCGAACATTGTACTGTGTGAAATAAGCTAATTCGGTTCTAGGAATCACTTGCTTTCCTACAAAGAAGGTTGAGTGCAGCAAGTTCAAACTTTTCCTAGTTTGTGTAATCTAACAAGATGTACAAGTTAGTAGATTCGCCTCATTTCTAAAGTAGTTTCTTGAGAAAACAAACATCTTCATTGCCGAACATTGTACTGTGTGAAATAAGCTAATTCAGTTCAAAACAAACATCTTCATTGCCGAACATTGTACTGTGTGAAATAAGCTAATTCGGTTCTAGGAATCACTTGCTTTCCTACAAAAGAAGGTTGAGTGCAGCAAGTTCAAACTTTCCTAGTTTGTGTAATCTAACAAGATGTACAAGTTAGTAGATTCGCCTCATTTCTAAAGTAGTTTCTTGAGAAAACAAACATCTTCATTACTGAACATTGTACTGTGTGAAATAAGCTAATTCGGTTCTAGGAATCACTTGCTTTCCTACAAAGAAGGTTGAGTGCAGCAAGTTCAAACTTTTCTAGTTTGTGTAATCTAACAAGATGTACAAGTTAGTAGATTCGCCTCATTTCTAAAGTAGTTTCTTGAGAAAACAAACATCTTCATTGCGAACATTGTACTGTGTGAAATAAGCTAATTCGGTTCTAGGAATCACTTGCTTTCCTACAAAGAAGGTTGAGTGCAGCAAGTTCAAACTTTCTTAGTTTGTGTAATCTAACAAGATGTACAAGTTAGTAGATTGGCCTCATTTCTAATGTAGTTTCTTGAGAAAACAAACATCTTCATTGCCGAACATTGTACTGTGTGAAATAAGCTAATTCGGTTCTAGGAATCACTTGCTTTCCTACAAAGAAGGTTGAGTGCAGCAAGTTCAAACTTTCCTAGTTTGTGTAATCTAACAAGATGTACAAGTTAGTAGATTCGCCTCATTTCTAAAGTAGTTTCTTGAGAAAACAAACATCTTCATTGCCGAACATTGTACTGTGTGAAATAAGCTAATTCGGTTCTAGGAATCACTTGCTTTCCTACAAAGAAGGTTGAGTGCAGCAAGTTCAAACTTTCCTAGTTAATGTAATCTAACAAGATGTACAAGTTAGTAGATTTGCCTCATTTCTAAAGTAGTTTCTTGAGAAAACAAACATCTTCATTGCCGAACATTATACTGTGTGAAATAAGCTAATTCGGTTCTAGGAATCACTTGCTTTCCTACAAAGAAGGTTGAGTGCAGCAAGTTCAAACTTTCCTAGTTTGTGTAATCTAACAAGATGTACAAGTTAGTAGATTCGCCTCATTTCTAAAGTAGTTTCTTGAGAAAACAAACATCTTCATAATGAACATTGTACTGTGTGAAATAAGCTAATTCGGTTCTAGGAATCACTTGCTTTCCTACAAAGAAGGTTGAGTGCAGCAAGTTCAAACTTTCCTTGTTAATGTAATCTAACAAGATGGCCAAGTTAGTAGATTCGCCTCATTTCTAAAGTAGTTTCTTGAGAAAACAAACATCTTCATTGCCGAACATTGTACTGTGTGAAATAAGCTAATTCGGTTCTAGGAATCACTTGCTTTCCTACAAAGGAGGTTGAGTGCAGCAAGTTCAAACTTTCCCTGTTTGTGTAATCTAACAAGATGCACAAGTTAGTAGATTCGCCTCATTTCTAAAGTAGTTTCTTTGAGAAAACAAACATCTTCATTGCGAACATTGTACTGTGTGAAATAAGCTAATTCGGTTCTAGGAATCACTTGCTTTTCTACAAAGAAGGTTGAGTGCAGCAAGTTCAAACTTTCCTAGTTTGTGTAATCTAAAAAGATGTACAAGTTAGTAGATTCGCCTCATTTCTAAAGTAGTTTCTTGAGAAAACAAACATCTTCATTGCGAACATTGTACTGTGTGAAATAAGCTAATTCGGTTCTAGGAATCACTTGCTTTCCTACAAAGAAGGTTGAGTGCAGCAAGTTCAAACTTTCCTTGTTAATGTAATCTAAAAGATGCACAAGTTAGTAGATTGGCCTCATTTCTAAAGTTTTTCTTTAGAAAACAAACATCTTCATTGCAGAACATTGTACTGTGTGAAATAAGCTAATTTCGGTTCTAGGAATCACTTGCTTTCCTACAAAGAAGGTTGAGTGCAGCAAGTTCAAACTTTCCTAGTTTTTTTAATCTAACAAGATGTACAAGTTAGTTGATTCGCCTCATTTCTAAAGTAGTTTCTTGAGAAAACAAACATCTTCATTGCCAAACATTGTACTGTGTGAAATAAGCTAATTCGGTTCTAGGAATCACTTGCTTTCCTACAAAGAAGGTTGAGTGCAGCAAGTTCAAACTTTCCTTGTTTGTGTAATCTAACAAGATGTACAAGTTAGTAGATTTCGCCTCATTTCTAAAGTAGTTTCTTGAGAAAACAAACATCTTCATTGCAGAACATTGTACTGTGTGAAATAAGCTAATTCGGTTCTAGGAATCACTTGTTTTTCCTACAAAGAGGTTGAGTGCAGCAAATTTCAAACTTTCCTAGTTAATGTAATCTAACAAGATGCACAAGTTAGTAGATTCGCCTCATTTCTAAAGTAGTTTCTTGAGAAAACAAACATCTTCATTGCCGAACATTTACTGTCTGAAATAAGCTAATTCGGTTCTAGGAATCATTTGCTTTCCTACAAATGGTTGAGTGCAGCAAGTTCAAACTTTCCTAGTTTAATGTAATCTAACAAAGATGTACAAGTTAGTAGATTCGCCTCATTTCTAAAAGTAGTTTGTTGAGAAAAAAACATCTTCATTGCAGAACATTGTACTGTGTGAAAAAGCTAATTCGGTTCTGAGAATCACTTGCTTTCCTACAAAAAAGGTTGAGTGCAGCAAGTTCAAACATTCCTTGTTAATGTATTCTAAAAACAAGCACAATAGATTTGCCTCATTTCTAAAGTAGTTTCTTTAGAAAAGAAACATCTTCATTACCGAACACTGTACTGTGTGAAATATGCTAATTCGGTTCTAGGAAATCAGTTGCTTTTCTACAAAGATGGTTGAGTGCAGCAAGTTCAAACTTTCCTTGTTAATGTAATCTAAAAAGATGTACAAGTTAGTAGATTCGCCTCATTTTAAAAAGTAGTTTCTTGAGAAAACAAACATCTTCATTGCCAAACATTGTACTGTGTGAAATAAGCTCAATCGGTTCTAGGAATCAGTTGCTTTCCTACAAAGAAGGTTGAGTGCAGCAAGTTCAAACTTTCCTTGTTAATGTAATCTAAAAAGATGCACAAGTTAGTAGATTGGGCCTCATTTCTAAAGTAGTTGTTTAGAAAACAAACATCTTCATTACCGAACATTATACTATGTGAAATGAGCTAGTTCGGTTCTAGGAATCACTTGCTTTCCTACAAAGAAGGTTGAGTGCAGCAAGTTCAAACTTTCCTCATTTGTGTAATCTAACAAGATTTACAAGTTAGTGGATTCACCTCATTTCTAAAGTGGTTTCTTTATAAAACAAACATCTTCAGTAGTGAACATTTGTACTGTGTGAAATAAGTTAATTCGGTTCTAGGAATCAGTTTCCTTTCCTACAAAGATGGTTGAGTGCAGCAAGTTCAAACTTTCCTTGTTAATGTAATCTAAAAAGATGGCCAAGTTAGCAGATTCACCTCATTTGTAAAGTAGTTTGTTGAGAAAATTAACATCTTTATTGCGAACATTGTACTGTGTGAAATAAGCTCTTTCGGTTCTAGGAATCATTTGCTTTCCTACAAAGAAGGTTGTGTGCAGCAAGTTCAAACTTTACTTGTTAATGTAATCTAAAAAGATGCACAAGTTAGTAGATTGGCCTCATTTCTAAAGTAGTTTCTTTAGAAAACAAACATCTTCAGTTGCGAACACTGTACTGTGTGAAATAAGTTAATTCGGTTCTAGGAATCAGTTTAATTTCTACAAAGAAGGTTGAGTGAAGCAAGTTCAAACTTTCCTTCTTAATGTAATCTAAAAGATGGCCAAGTTAGAAGATTCGCCTCATTTGTAAAGTACTTTGTTGAGAAAACAAACATCTTCATTGCCGAACATTGTACTGTGTGAAATAAGCTCATTTGGTTCTAGGAATCAGTTGCTTTCCTACAAAGAAGGTTGAGTGCAGCAAGTTCAAACTTTCCTTGTTAATGTAATCTTAAAGATGCACAACTCAGTAGATTGGCCTCATTTCTAAAGTAATTTCTTTTAGAAAGAAACATCTTCATTACCGAACACTGTACTGTGTGAAATAAGTTAATTCGCTTCTAGGAATCAGTTTCCTTTCTACGAAGATGGTTGAGTGCAGCAAGTTCAAACTTTCCTTGTTAATGTAATCTAAAAAGATGGCCAAGTTAGAAGATTCGCCTCATTTTTTAAAGTACTTTGTTTGAAAACAAACATCTTTATTGCCAAACATTGTACTGTGTGAAATAAGCTCATTCGGTTCTTGGAATCAGTTGCTTTCCTACAAAGAAGGTTGAGTGCAGCAAGTTCAAACTTTCCTTGTTTGATGTAATCTAAAAGATGCACAACTTAGTAGATTGGCCTCATTTCTAAAGTAGTTTTTTTGAGAAAACAAACATCTTCATTGCGAACATTGTACTGTGTGAAATAAGTTAATTTGGTTCTAGGAATCAGTTTAATTTCTACAAAGAAGGTTGAGTGCAGCAAGTTCAAACTTTCCTTGTTAATGTAATCTAAAAAGATGGCCAAGTTAGAAGATTCGCCTCATTTTTGTAAAGTAGTTTGTTGAGAAACAAACATCTTCATTGCCGAACATTGTACTGTGTGAAATAAGCTCATTCGGTTCTAGGAATCAATTTGCTTTCCTGCAAAGAAGGTTGAGTGCAGCAAGTTCAAACTTTCCTTGTTAATGTAATCTAACAAGATGTACACAACTTAGTAGATTGGCCCAATTTCTAAAGTAGTTTGTTTACAAAACAAACATCTTCATTACGAACACTGTACTATGTGAAATGTGCTAGTTCGGTTCTAGGAATCACTGGCTTTCCTACGAAGTAGGTTGAGTGCAGCAAGTTCAAACTTTCCTAGTTTGTGTAATGTAACAAGATGTCCACGTTAGTAGATTCACCTCATTTCTAAAGTAGTTTCTTTAGAAAACAAACATCTTCATTACTGAACATTGTACTGTGTGAAATGAGCTAATTCGGTTCTAGGAATCATTTTAATTTCTGTGAATATGGTTGAGTGCAGCAAGTTCAAACTTTCCTTGTTAATGAAATCTAAAAGATGCACAACTTAGTAGATTGGCCTCATTTCTAAAGTAGTTTGTTTACAAAACAAACATCTTCATTGCGAACACTATACTATGTGAAATGAGCTAATTCGGTTCTAGGAATCTTGCTTTCCTACAAAGAAGGTTGAGTGCAGCAAGTTCAAACTTTCCTTGCTAATGTAATCTAACAAGATGTACAAGTTAGTGGATTCGCCTCATTTCTAAAGTGGTTTCTTTAGAAAACAAACATCTTCATTACTGAACACTGTACTGTGTGTAATAAGTTAATTTGGTTCTAGGAATCAGTTTAATTTCTACAAAGATGGTTGAGTGCAGCAAGTTCAAACTTTCCTTTTAATGTAATATAAAAAGATGGCCAAGTTAGTAGAGTCACCTCATTTGTAATATAGTTTGTTGAGAAAACAAACATCTTTATAGCCGAACATTGTACTGTGTGAAATAAGCTCATTCTGTTCTAGGAATCACTTGCTTTCCTACAAAGAAGGTTGAGTGCAGCAAGTTCAAACTTTCCTAGTTTGTGTAATCTAACAAGATGTACAAGTTAGTGTATTCGCCTCATTTCTAAAATAGTTTCTTTAGAAAACAAACATCTTCAGTACCGAACACTGTACTGTGTGAAATAAGTTAATTCACTTCTAGGAATCAGTTTAATTTCTGAAGTTGTTTGAGTGCAGCAAGTTCAAACTTTCCTTGTTAATGTAATCTAAAAGATGGCCAAGTTAGTAGATTCGCCTCATTTGTAAAGTAGTTTCTTTAGAAAAGAAACATCTTCAGTGCAGAACACTGTACTGTGTGAAATAAGTTAATTCACTTCTAGGAATCAGTTTATTTTCTACAAAGTTGGTTGAGTGCAGCAAGTTCAAACTTTCCTTGTTAATGTAATCTAAAAAGATGGCCAAGTTAGTAGATTCTCCTCATTTGTAAAGTAGTTTGTTCAGAAAACAAACATCTTCATTGCCGAACATTGTACTGTGTGAAATAAGCTCATTCGGTTCTAGGAATCAGTTGCTTTTCTACAAAGAAGGTTCAGTGCAGCAAGTTCAAACTTTCCTTGTTAATGTAATCTAAAAAGATGCACAAGTTAGTAGATTGGCCTCATTTCTAAAGTAGTTTGTTTAGAAAACAAACATCTTCAATACCAAACACTGTACTATGTGAACCAAGCTAATTCCGTTCTAGGAATCACTTGCTTTCCCTACGAAGAAGGTTGAGTGCTGCAAGTTCAAACTTTCCTAGTATGTGTAATCTAAAATGATGTACAAGTTAGTGGATTCGCCTCATTTCTAAAGTAGTTTTTTTAGAAAAGAAACATCTTCATTACCAAACTCTGTACTGTGTGAAATAAGCTAATTCGATTCTAGGATTCAGTTTAATTTCCTACGAAGAAGGTTGAGTGCAGCAAGTTCAAACTTTCCTTGTTTGTGTAATCTAAAAAGATGGCCAAGTTAGTAGATTCACCTCATTTGTAAAGTAGTTTGTTGAGAAAACAAACATCTTCATTGCCAAACATTGTACTGTGTGAAATAAGCTCATTCGGTTCTAGGAATCAGTTGCTTTCCTACAAAAGAAGGTTGAGTGCAGCAAGTTCAAACTTTCCTTATTAATGTAATCTAAAAGATGCACAACTTAGTAGATTGGCCTCATTTCTAAAGTAGTTTGTTTACAAAACAAACATCTTCATTACCGAACATTATACTATGTGAAATGAGCTAGTTCGGTTCTAGGAATCACTTGCTTTCCTACAAAGAAGGTTGAGTGCAGCAAGTTCAAACTTTCCGAGTTTGTGTAATCTAACAAGATGTACAAGTTAGTGGATTAAGTCATTTTTAAAGTAGTTTCTTTAGAAAAGAAACATCTTCAGTACCGAACACTGTACTGTGTGGAATAAGCTAATTCGGTTCTAGGAATCAGTTTAATTTCTACAAAGATGGTTGAGATGCAGCAAGTTCAAACTTTCCTTGTTAATGTAATCTAAAAAGATGTCCAAGTTAGTAGATTCGCCTCATTTCTAAAGTAGTTTCTTGAGAAAACAAACATCTTCATTGCCAAACTTTGTACTGTGTGAAATAAGCTAATTCGGTTCTAGGAATCAGTTTACTTTCTACAAAGATGGTTGAGTGCACAGCAAGTTCAAACTTTCCTTGTTAATGTAATCTAAAAAGATGTTCAAGTTAGTAGATTTGCCTCATTGGTAAAGTAGTTTGTTGAAAAACAAACATCTTCATTGCAGAACATTGTACTGTGTGAAAAAGCTAATTTAGTTCTACATTTCAGTTTGCTTTCCTACAAAGAAGATTTAGTGCAGCAAGTTCAAACTTTCCTTGTTAATGTAATCTAAAAGATGCACGAGTTAGTAGATTGGCCTCATTTCTAAAGTAGTTTCTTTAGAAAACAAACATCTTCATTGAACCTAAAATTGTACTGTGTGAAATAAGCTCATTCGGTTCTAGGAATCAGTTGCTTTTCTACAAAGATGGTTGAGTGCAGCAAGTTCAAACTTTCCTAGTTTATGTAATCTAACAAGATGTACAAGTTAGTGCATTGGCCTCATTTCTAAAGTAGTTTCTTTAGAAAAGAAACATCTTCAGTACCGAACACTGTACTGTGTGAAATAAGTTAATTTGCTTCTAGGAATCAGTTTAATTTCTACAAAGAAGGTTGAGTGCAGCAAGTTCAAACTTTCCTTGTTAAGGTAATCTAAAAAAGATGGCCAAGTTAGAAGATTCGCCTCATTTGTAAAGTACTTTGTTGAGAAAACAAACATCTTCATTCCCGAACATTGTACTGTGTGAAATAAGCTCATTCGGTTCTAGGAATCAGTTGCTTTCCTACAAAGAAAGGTTGAGTGCAGCAAGTTCAAACTTTCCTTGTTAATGTAATCTAAAAGATGCACAACTTAGTAGATTGGCCTCATTTCTAAAGTAATTTGTTTACAAAACAAACATCTTCATTACCCGAACACTGTACTATGTGAAATAAGCTAGTTCGGTTCTAGGAATCACTTGCTTTCCTACGAAGAGGTTTGAGTGCAGCAAGTTCAAACTTTCCTAGTTTGTGTAATCTAACAAGATGTCCAAGTTAGTGGATTCGCCTCATTTCTAAAGTAGTTTCTTTAGAAAAGAAACATCTTCAGTACTGAACACTGTACTGTGTGAAATAGGTAAATCGGTTCTAGGAATCATTTTAATTTCTGTGAATATGGTTGAGTGCAGCAAGTTCAAACTTTCCTTGTTAATGAAATCTAAAAAGATGCACAAGTTAGTAGATTGGCCTCATTTCTAAAAGTACTTTGTTTACAAAACAAACATCTTCATTACTCTAACACTATACTATGTGAAATGAGCTCATTCGGTTCTAGGAATCACTTGCTTTCCTACAAAGAAGGATGAGTGCAGCAAGTTCAAACTTTCCTCGCTTGTGTAATCTAACAAGATGTACAAGTTAGTGGATTCGTGTCATTTCTCAAGTGGTTTCTTTAGAAAACAAACATCTTCAGTACTGAACACTGTACTGTGTGAAATAAGTTAGTTTGGTTCTAGGAATCAGTTTAATTTCTACAAAGATGGTTGAGTGCAGCAAGTTCAAACTTTCCTTTTAAGGTAATATAAAAAGATGGCCAAGTTAGCAGAGTCACCTCATTTGTAATATAGTTTGTTGAGAAAACAAACATCTTCATAGCCGAACATTGTACTGTGTGAAATAAGCTAGTTCTGTTCTAGGAATCACTTGCTTTCCTACAAAGAAGGTTGAGTGCAGCAAGTTCAAACTTTCCTAGTTTGTGTAATCTAACTAGATGTACAAGTTAGTGTATTCGCCTCATTTCTAAAATAGTTTCTTTAGAAAACAAACATCTTCAGTACTGAACACTGTACTGTGTGAAATAAGTGAATCTCGGTTCTAGGAATCAGTTTAATTTCTACAAAGGTTGTTTGAGTGCAGCAAGTTCAAACTTTCCTTGAATGTAATCTAAAAGATGGCCAAGTAAGTAGATTCGCCTCATTTGTAAAGTAGTTTCTTTAGAAAACAAACATCTTCAGTGCCTAACACTGTACTGTGTGAAATAAGTTAATTTAGTTCTAGGAATCAGTTTATTTTCTACAAAAAGTTGTTTGAGTGCAGCAAGTTCAAACTTTCCTTGTTAATGTAATCTAAAAAGATGGCCAAGTAAGTAGATTCTCCTCATTTGTAAAGTAGTTTGTTCAGAAAACAAACATCTTCATTGCCGAACATTGTACTGTGTGAAATAAGCTCATTCGGTTCTAGGAATCAGTTGCTTTTCTACAAAGAAGGTTCAGTGCAGCAAGTTCAAACTTTCCTTGTTAATGTAATCTAAAAAGATGCACACAACTTAGTAGATTGGCCTCATTTCTAAAGTAGTTTGTTTAGAAAACAAACATCTTCATTACCGAACACTGTACTATGTGAAGACCAAGCTAGTTCCGGTTCGAGGAATCACTTGCTTTCCTATGAAGAAGGTTGAGTGCAGCAAGTTCAAACTTTCCTAGTATGTGTAATCTAAAAATGATGTAGAAGTTAGTGGATTCGCCTCATTTCTAAAGTAGTTTTTTAGAAAAGAAAACATCTTCATTACCGAACACTGTACTGTGTGAAATAAGTGAATTCGATGCTAGGATTCAGTTTAAATCTACGAAGATGGTTGAGTGCAGCAAGTTCAAACTTTCCTTGTTAATGTAATCTAAAAAGATGGTACAAGTTAGTAGATTCACCTCATTTGTAAAGTAGTTTGTTGAGAAAACAAACATCTTCATTGCCAAACATTGTACTGTGTGAAATAAGCTCATTCGGTTCTAGGAATCAGTTGCTTTCCTACAAAGAAGGTTGAGTGCAGCAAGTTCAAACTTTCCTTATTAATGTAATCTAAAAAGATGCACAACTTAGTAGATTGGCCTCATTTCTAAAGTAGTTTGTTTAGAAAACAAACATCTTCATTACCGAACAGTATACTATGTGAAATGAGCTAGTTCGGTTCTAGGAATCACTTGCTTTCCTACAAAGAAGGTTGAGTGCAGCAAGTTCAAACTTTCCTTGTTTGTGTAATCTAACAAGATGTACAAGTTAGTGGATTCGAGTCATTTTTAAAGTAGTTTCTTTAGAAAAAGAAACATCTTCAGTACCTAACACTGTACTGTGTGGAATAAGTGAATTCGCTTCTAGGAATCAGTTTAATTTCTACGAAGAAGATGGTTGAGTGCAACAAGTTCAAACATTCCTTGTTAATGTAATCTAAAAAGATGTCCAAGTTAGTAGATTCGCCTCATTTCTAAAGTAGTTTCTTTTAGAAAACAAACATCTTCATTGCCAAACATTTTTGTACTGTGAATTGAGCTAATTCGGTCCTAGGAATCAGTTTACTTTCTACAAAGATGGTTGAGTGCAGCAAGTTCAAACTTTCCTTGTTAATGTAATCTAAAAAGATGTCAAGTTAGTAGATTTGCCTCATTGGTAAAGTAGTTTGTTGAAAAACAAACATCTTCATTTAGAACATTGTACTGTGTGAAAAAGCTAATTTAGTTCTACATTTCAGTTGCTTTCCTACAAAGAAGATTTAGTGCAGCCAGTTCAAACTTTCCTTGTTAATGTAATCTAAAAAGATGCACGATGTAGTAGATTGGCCTCATTTCTAAAGTAGTTTCTTTAGAAAAGAAACATCTTCAGAACCTAAAACTGTACTGTGTGAAATAAGGTAATTCGGTTCTAGGAATCAGTTTAATTTTACTACAAAGATGGTTGAGTGCAGCAAGTTCAAACTTTCCTAGTTTATGTAATCTAACAAGATGTACAAGTTATTGCATTCGCCTCATTTCTAAAGTAGTTTCTTTAGAAAAGAAACATCTTCAGTACCGAACACTGTACTGTGTGAAATAAGTGAATTTGCTTCTAGGAATCAGTTTAATTTCTACAAAGAAGGTTGAGTGCATCAAGTTCAAACTTTCCTTGTTAATGTAATCTAAAAGATGGCCAAGTTAGAATATTCGCCTCATTTGTAAAGTACTTTGTTGAGAAAACAAAGATCTTCATTGCCGAACATTGTACTGTGTGAAATAAGCTTATTCGGATCTAGGAATCAGTTGCTTTCCTACAAAGAAGGTTGAGTGCAGCAAGTTCAAACTTTCCTTGTTAATGTAATCTAAAAGATGCACAACTTAGTAGATTGGCCTCATTTCTAAAGTAATTTGTTTAGAAAACAAACATCTTCATTACCGAACACTGTACTATGTGAAATAAGCTGGTTCGGTTCTAGGAATCACTTGCTTTCCCTACGAAGAAGTTTGAGTGCAGCAAGTTCAAACTTTCCTAGTTTGTGTAATCTAACAAGATGTAGAAGTTAGTGGAATCGCCTCATTTTTAAAGTAGTTTCTTTAGAAAAGAAACATCTTCAGTACCTAACACTGTACTGTGTGAAATAAGTGAATTTGCTTCTAGGAATCATTTTACTTTCTACGAAGATGGTTGAGTGCAGCAAATTCAAACTTTCCTTGTTAATGTAATCTCAAAAAAGATGGCCAAGTTAGTAGATTCGCCTCATTTGTAAAGTAGTTTTTGAGAAAACAAACATCTTCATTGCCAAACATTGTGCTGTGTGAAATAGGCTCATTCGGTTCTAGGAATCAGTTGCTTTCCTACAAAGAAGGTTGAGTGCAGCAAGTTCAAACTTTCCTTGTTAATGTAATGTAAAAAGTTGCACAACTTAGTAGATTGGCCTCATTTCTAAAGTAGTTTATTTAGAAAACAAACATCTCCATTACTGAACACTATACTATGTGAAATGAGCTAGTTCGGTTCTAGGAATCACTTGCTTTCCTATGACGAAGGTTGAGTGCAGCAAGTTCAAACTTTCCTCGTTTGTGTAATCTAACAAGATGTACCAGCTAGTGGATTCGCCTCATTTCTAAAGTGGTTTCTTTAGAAAACAAAAATCTTCAGTACTGAACACTGTACTGTGTGAAATAAGTTAATTGGGTTCTAGGAATCAGTTTGTTTCTCTGAAGACGGTTGAGTGCAGCAAGTTCAAATTATCCTTATTAATGTAATCTAAAAAGATAGCCAAGTTAGCAGAGTCCCCTCATTTGCAAATTAGTTTGTTGAGAAAATTAACATCTTTAATGCCTAACATTGTACTGTGTGAAATAAGCTCATTCGGTTCTAGGAATCACTTGCTTTCCGACAAAGAGGAGGTTGAGTGCAGCAAGTTCAAACATTCCTGGTTAATGTAATCTAAAAAGATGCACAACTTAGTAGATTGGCCTCATTTCTAAAGTAGTTTCTTTAGAAAGAAACATCTTCAGTACCTAACACTGTACTGTGTGAAATAAGTTAATTCGCTTCTAGGAATCAGTTTAATTTCTATGAAGAAGGTTGAGTGCAGCAAGTTCAAACTTTCCTAGGTTGTGTAATCTAACAAGATGTATAAGAGAGTGGATTCGCCCCTTTTCTCAAGTAGTTTTTTTAGAAAAGAAACATCTTCAGTACCTAACACCTTACTGTGTGAAATAAGTTAATTCGCTTCTAGGAATCAGTTTAATTTCTACAAAGAAGGTTGAGTGCAGCAAGTTGAAACTTTCCTTCTTACTGTAATCCAAAAGATGGCCAAGTTAGAATTTTCGCCTCATTTGTAAAGTACTTTGTTGAGAAAACAAACATCTTCATTGCTGAACATTGTACTGTGTGTGAAATAAGCTCATTCGGATCTAGGAATCAGTTGCTTTCCTAAAAAGAAGGTTGAGTGCAGCAAGTTCAAACTTTCCTTGTTAATGTAATCTATGAAGATGCACAACTTAGTAGATTGGCTCATTTCTAAAGTAGTTTCTTTAGAAAAGAAACATCTTCAGTACCTAACACTGTACTGTGTGAAATAAGTTAATTCGCTTCTAGGAATCGGTTTAATTTCTACGAAAAAGGTTGAGTGCAGCAAGTTCAAACATTCCTTGTTAAGGTAATCTAAAAAAGATGGCCAAGTTAGAAGATTCGCCTCATTTGTAAAATACTTTGTTGAGAAAACAAACATCTTCATTGCGAACATTGTACTGTGTGAAATAAGCTCAATCGGATCTAGGAATCAGTTGCTTTCCTACAAAGAAGGTTGAGTGCAGCAAGTTCAAACTTTCCTTCTTAATGTAATCTAAAAAGATGCACAACTTAGTAGATTGGCCTCATTTCTAAAGTAGTTTGTTTAGAAAACAAACATCTTCATTACACGAACAATGTACTATGTGAAATAAGCTGGTTCGGTTCTAGGAATCACTTGCTTTCCTACGAAGAAGGTTGAGTGCAGCAAGTTGAAACTTTCCTAGTTTGTGTAATCTAACAAGATGTACAAGTTAGTGGTTTTGAGTCGTTTCTAAAGTGGTTTCTTTAGAAAACAAACATCTTCAGTACTGAGCACTGTACTGTGTGAAATAAGTTAAATCGGTTCTAGGAATCAGTTTCCTTTCTACGAAGATGGTTGAGTGCAGCAAGTTCAAACTTTCATTGTCAATGTAATCTAAAAAGATGGCCAAGTTAGCAGATTCACCTCATTGGTAAGGTAGTTTATTGAGAAAAATTATTATCTTTATTTCGAACATTGTACTGTGTGAAATAAGCTCATTGGTTCTAGGAATCAGTTGCTTTCCTACAAAGAAGGTTGAGGGCAGCAAGTTCAAACTTTCCTTGTTAATATAATCTAAAAAGATGCACAACTTAGTAGATTGGCCTCATTACTAAACTAGTTTCTTTAGAAAAGAAACATCTTCAGTACCTAACACTGTACAGTGTGAAATAAGTTAATTCACTTCTAGGAATCAGTTTAATTTTCTACAAAGAAGGTTGAGTGCAGCAAGTTCAAACATTCCTTGTTAATGTAATCTAAAAAGATGCACAACTTAGTAGATTGGCCTCATTTCTAAAGTAGTTTGTTTAGAAAACAAACATCTCCATTACCGAACATTATACTATGTGAAATGAGCTAGTTTGGTTCTAGGAATCACTTTCTTTCCTATGACGAAGGTTGAGTGCAGCAAGTTCAAACTTTCCTCGTTTGTGCAATCTAACAAGATGTACCAGTTAGTGGATTCGCGTCGTTTCTAAAGTGGTTTCTTTAGAAAACAAATGTCTTCAGTACTGAACACTGTACTGTGAAATAAGTTAATTCGGTTCTAGGAATCAGTTTTGTTTCTACGAAGATGGTTGAGTGCAGCAAGTTCAAACTATCCTTGTTAATGTAATCTAACAAGATGGCCAAGTTAGCAGAGTCCCCTCATTTGCAAATTAGTTTGTTGAGAAAATTAACATCTTTAATGAACATTGTACTGTGTGAAATAAGCTCATCGGTTCTAGGAATCACTTGCTTTCCTACAAAGACAGTTGAGTGCAGCAAGTTCAAACTTTCCTTGTTAATGTAATCTAAAAAGATGCACAACTTAGTAGATTGGCCTCATTTCTATAGTAGTTTCTTTAGAAAGAAACATCTTCAGTACCGTACACTGTACTGTGTGAAATAAGTTAATTCGCTTCTAGGAATCAGTTTAATTTCTACGAAGAAGGTTGAGTGCAGCAAGTTCAAACTTTCCTAGTTTGTGTAATCTAACAAGATGTATAAGAGAGTGGATTCGCCCCTTTTTTAAAGTAGGTTTTTTAGAAAAGAAACATCTTCAGTACCTAACACCTTACTGTGTGAAATAAGTTAATTCGCTTCTAGGAATCAGTTTAATTTCTCTGAAGAAGGTTGAGTGCAGCAAGTTCAAACTTTCCTTGTTACTGTAATCTAAAAAGATGTCCAAGTTAGAAGTTTCGCCTCATTTCTAAAGTACTTTGTTGAGAAAACAAACTTCTTCATTGCTGAACATTGTACTGTGTGAAATAAGCTCATTCGGATCTAGGAATCAGCTTCTTTCCTACAAAGAAGGTTGAGTGCAGCAAGTTCAAACTTTCCTTGTTAATGTAATCTAAAAAGATGCACAACTTAGTAGATTGGCCTCATTTCTAAAGTAGTTTCTTTAGAAAAGAAACATCTTCAGTACCGAACACTGTACTGTGTAAATAAGTAAATTCGCTTCTAGGAATCAGTTTAATTTCTACGAAGAAGGTTGAGTGCAGCAAGTTCAAACTTTTCTTGTTAATGTAATCTAAAAAGATGGCCAAGTTAGAAGATTCGCCTCATTTGTAAAGTACTTTGTTGAGAAAAACAAACATCTTCATTGCCAAACATTGTACTGTGTGAAATAAGCTCATTCGGATCTAGGAATCAGTTGCTTTCCTACAAAGAAGGTTGAGTGCAGCAAGTTCAAACTTTCCTTGTTAATGGAATCTAAAAAGATGCACAACTTAGTAGATTGGCCTCATTTGTAAAGTAGTTTGTTTACAAAACAAACATCTTCATTACCTAACACTGTACTATGTGAAATAAGCTGGTTCCGTTCTGGGAATCACTTGTTTTCCTACCAAGAAGGTTGAGTGCAGCAAGTTCAAACTTTACTAGTTTGTGTAATCTAACAAGGTGTACAAGTTAGTGGATTCGCGTATTTTCTAAATTAGTTTCTTTAGAAAACAAACATCTTCAGCGCCTTACACTGCACTGTGTGAAATAAGTTAATTGGTTCTAGGAATCAGTTTCCTTTCTACGAAGATGGTTGAGTTTAGCAAGTTCAAACTTTCCTTGTTAATGTAATCTAAAAAGATGTCCAAGTTAGTAGATTTGCCTCATTTCTAAAGTAGTTTCTTTAGAAAACAAACCTTCATTGCAAAACTTTGTACTGTGTAAAATGAGCTATTTCGGTCTTAGAAATCAGTTTACTTTCTCTGAAGATGGTTGAGTTTAGCAAGTTCAAACTTTCCTTGTTAATGTGATCTAAAAAGATGTCCAAGTTAGTAGATTTGCCTCATTGGTAGTTTGTTGAGAAAACAAACATCTTCATTGCCGAACATTGTACTGTGTGAAAAAGCTAATTTAGTTCTAGAATTCAGTTGCTTTCCTACAAAAAAGGTTGAGTGCAGCCAGTTCAAACTTTCCTTCTTAATGTAATCTGAAATGATGCACAACTGAGTAGATTGGCCTCATTTCTAAAGTAGTTTGTTTAGAAAACAAACATCGTCATTACCGAACACTGTACTATGTGAAATGAGCCACTTCGGTTGTAGGAATCACTTGCTTTCCTATGAAGAAGGTTGACTGCAGCAAGTTCAAACTTTCCTAGTTTGTGTAATCTAACAAGATGTACAAGTTAGTGGTTTCACGTTGTTTCTAAAGGGGTTTCTTTAGAAAACAAACATCTTCAGTACTGAGCACTGTAGTGTGTGAAATTAGTTAATTCCGTTCTAGGAATCAGTTTCCTTTCTACGAAGATGGTTGAGTGCAGCAAGTTCAATCTTTCCCTATTAATGTAATCTAAAAGATGGCCAAGTTAACAGACTCACCTCATTTGTAAGGTAGTTTGTTGAGAAAATTAACATCTTTACTGCCGAACATTGTACTGTGTGAAATAAGCTCATTCGGTTCTAGGAATCACTTGCTTTTCTATAAAGAAGGTTGAGTGCAGCAAGTTCAAACTTTCCTTGTTAATGTAATCTAAAAAGATGCACAAATTAGTAGATTGGCCTCATTTCTAAAGTAGTTTCTTTAGAAAAGAAACATCTTCAGTACCAAACACTGTACTGTGTGAAATAAGGTAATTCTGTTGTAGGAATAAGTTTAATTTCTACGAAGATGGTTGAGTGCAGCAAGTTCAAACTTTCCTTGTTAATGTACTCTAAAAAGATGCGAAGTTAGTAGATTCGCCTCATATGTAAAGTAGTTTGTTGAGAAAACAAACATCTTCATTGCCGAACATTGTACTGTGTGAAATAAGCTCATTGGGTTCTAGGAATCAGTTGCTTTCCTACAAAGAAGGTTGAGTGCAGCAAATTCAAACTTTCCTTGTTAATGTAATCTGAAAACTTGCACAACTTAGTAGATTGGCCTCATTTCTAAAGTAGTTTGTTTAGAAAACAAGCATCTCCATTACCGAACACTGTACTATGTGAAATGAGCTAGTTTGGTTCTAGGAATCACTTGCTTTCCTACGAAGAAGGTTGACTGCAGCAAGTTCAAACTTTCCTCGTTTGTGTAATCTAACAAGATGTACCAGTTAGTGGATTCGCCTCGTTTCTAAAGTGGTTTCTTTAGAAAACAAACATCTTCATTCCGAACATTGTACTGTGTGAAAAAAGCTCATTCGGTTCTAGAATTCAGTTGCTTTCCTACAAAGAAGGTTGAGTGCAGCAACTTCAAACTTTCCTTGTTAATGTAATCTGAAAAGATGCACAACTTAGTAGATTGGCCTCATTTCTAAAGTAGTTTCTTTAGAAAAGAAACACCTTCACTACCGAACACTGTACTGTGTGAAATAAGTTAATTCGCTTCTAGGAATCAGTTTAATTTCTACGAAGAAGGATGAGTGCAGCAAGTTCAAACTTTCCTGGTTTGTGTAATCTAACAAGATTTACAAGTTAGTGCATTCGCCTCATTTCTAAAGTAGTTTCTTTAGAAAAGAAACATCTTCAGTACCTAACACTGTACTGTGTGAAATAAGGTAATTCGGTTCTAGGAATCAGTTTAATTTCTACGAAGATGGTTGAGTGCAGCAAGTTCAAACTTTCCTTGTTAATGTAATCTAAAAAGAGAGCCAAGTTAGTAGATTCGCCTCATTTGTAAAGTAGTTTGTTTAGAAAACAAACATCTTCATTGCCAAACATTGTTCTGTGTGAAATAAGCTCATTCGGTTCTAGGAATCAGTTGCTTTCCTACACAGAAGGTTGAGTGCAGCAAGTTCACCCTTTCCTTAAAATGTAATCTGAAAAGTTGCACAACTTAGTAGATTGGCCTCATTTCTAAAGTACTTTGTTTAGAAAACAAACATCTCCATTACCGAACACTATACTATGTGAAATGAGCTAGTTCGGTTCTAGGAATCACTTGCTTTCCTACGAAGAAGGTTGAGTGCAGCAAGTTAAAACTTTCCTCGTTTGTGTAATCTAACAAGGTATACAAGTTAGTGGATTCACTTCGTTTCTATAGTGGTTTCTTTAGAAAGCAAACATCTTCAGTACTGAACACTGTACTGTGTGAAATAATTTAATTAGGTTCTAGGAAACAGTTTCCTTTCTACGAAGATGGTTGAGTGCAGCAAGTTCAAACTTTCCTTGTAAATGTAATCTAAAAAGATGGCCAAGTTTGCAGAGTCGCCTCATTTGCAAAGTAGTTTGTTGAGAAAAATAACATCTTTAGTGCTAAACATTGTACTGTGTGAAATAAGCTCATTCGGTTTTAGGAATCTCTTGCTTTCCTACAAAGAAGGTTGAGTGCAGCAAGTTCAAACTTTCCTTGTTAATGTAATCTAAAAAGATGCACAGCTTAGTAGATTGGCCTCATTTCTAAAGTAGTTTTTTTAGAAAAGAAACATCTTTAGTACCGAACACTGTACTGTGTGAAATAAGTTAATTCGCTTCTAGGAATCAGTTTAATTTCTACGAAGATGGTTGAGTGCAGCAAGTTCAAACTTTCCATGTTAATGTAATCTAAAAAGATGGCCAAGTTAGGAGATTCGCCTCATCTGTAAAGTAGTTTGTTGAGAAAACAAACATCTTCATTGCCAAACATTGTACTGTGTGAAATAAGCTCATTCGGTTCTAGGAATCAGTTGCTTTCCTAGAAAGAAAGTTGAGTCCAGCAAGTTCAAACTCTCCTTGTTAATGTAATGTAAAAAGATGCACAACTTAGTAGATTGGTCTAATTTCTAAAGTAGTTTGTTTAGAAAACAAACATCTTCATTACCGAACACTGTACTATGTGAAATAAGCTAGTTCCGTTCTATGAATTACTTGCTTTCCTACGAAGAAGGTTTAGTGCAGCAAGTTCAAACTTTCCTAGTTTGTGTAATCTAACAAGATGTACAAGTTAGTGCATTCTCCTCATTTCTAAAGTAGTTTCTTTAGAAAAGAAACATCATCAGTACCGAACACTGTACTGTGTGAAATAAGGTAATTCGGTTCTACGAATCAGTTTCCTTTCTACGAAGATTGTTGAGTGCAGCAAGTTCAAACTTTCTTTGTTAATGTAATCTAAAAAGATGGCCGCGTTAGCAGAGTCACCTCATTTGTAAAATAGAGTGTTGAGAAAATTAACATCTTTATTGCCAAACATTGTACTGTGTGAAATAAGCTCATTCGGTTCTTGGAATCAGTTGCTTTCCTATGAAGAAGGTTGAGTGCAGCAAGTTCAAACTTTCCTCATTTGTGTAATCTAACAAGATTTACAAGTCAGAGCATTCGGGTCGTTTCTAAAGTGGTTTCCTTATAAAACAAACATCTTCAGTTTTGAACACTGTACTGTGTGAAATAAATTAATTCGGTTCTAGGAATCAGTTTCCTTTCTACGAAGATGGTTGAGTGCAGCAAGTTCAAACTTTCCTTGTTAATGTAATCTAAAAAGTTGGCCAAGTTAGCAGAGTCACCTCATTTGTAAAGTAGTTTGTTGAGAAAATTAACATCTTTATTATTTTAACATTGTACTGTGTGAAATACGCTCATTCGGTTCTAGGAATCACTTGCTTTCCTACAAAGAAGGTTCAGTGCAGCAAGTTCAAACTTTCCTAGTTAATGTAATCTTAAAAGATGCACAACTTAGTAGATTGGCCTCATTTCTAAAGTAGTTTGTTTACAAAACAAACATCTTCATTACCGAACACTATACTATGTGAAATGAGCTAGTTCGGTTCTAGGAATCAATTGCTTTCCTACGAAGAAGGTTGAGTGCAGCAAGTTCAAACTTTCCTTGTTAATGTAATCTGAAAAGATGAACAACTTAGTAGATTGACCTCATTTCTAAAGTAGTTTCTTTACAAAAGAAAAATCTTCAGTACTGAACACTGTACTGAGTGAAATAAGGTAAATAGGTTCTAGGAATCAGTTTAATTTCTAAGAAGATAGTTGAGTGCAGCATGTTTAAACTGTCCTTGTTAATGTAATCTAAAAAGATGGCCAAGTTATCAGAGTCCGCTCATTTGTAAAATAGTTTTTTGAGAAAATTAACATCTTTATTGCCGAACATTGTACTGTGTGAAATAAGCTCAATCGGTTCTAGGAATCACTTCCCTTTCCTACAAAGAAGATTGAGTGCAGCAAGTTCAAACTTTCCTTCTTAATGTAATCTGAGAAGATGCACAACTTAGTACATTGTCCTCATTTCTAAAGTAGTTTCTTTAGAAAAGAAACATCTTCAGTACAGAACAGTATACAGTGTGAAATAAGTTAATTCGGTTCTAGGAATCAGTTTCATTTCTACGAAGAAGGTTGAGTGCAGCAAGTTCAAACTTTTCTTGTTAATGTAATCTAAAAAAGTTGGCCAAGTTAGATGATTCGCCTCATTTGTAAAGTACTTTCTGAGAAAACTAACATCTTCATTGCGAACATTGTACTTTGTGAAATAAGCTCATTCGGTTCTAGGAATCAGTTGCTTTCCTACAAAGAAGGTTGAGTGCAGCAAGTTCAAACTTTCCTTGTTAATGTAATCTAAAAAGATGCACACCTTAGTAGATTGGCCTCATTTCTAAAGTAGATTGTTTAGAAAACAAACATCTTCATTACCGAAGAGTGTACTATGTGAAATAATCTAATTCTGTTCTAGGAATCTTGCTTTCCTACGAAGAAGGATGAGTGCAGCAAGTTCAAACTTTCCTTGTTAATGTAATCTACGAAGATGCACAATTTAGTAGATTGGCCTCATTTCTAATGTAGTTTCTTTAGAAAAGAAACATCTTCAGTAACGAACACTGTACTGTGTGAAATAAGTTAATTCGTTTCTAGGAATCAGTTTAATTTCTACGAAGATGGTTGAGTTTAGCAAGTTCAAACGTTCCTTGTTAATGTTCTCTAAAAAGATGTCCTAGTTAGTAGGTTTGCCTCATTGGGAAAGTAGTTTGTTGAGAAAAAAACATCTTCATTGCCGAACATTGTACTGTGTGAAAAAGCTAATTTAGTTCTAGGAATTCAGTTCCTTTCCTACAAAGAAGGTTGAGTGCAGCCAGTTCAAACTTTCCTTGTTAATGTAATCTAAAAAGATGCACAATGTAGTAGATTGGCCTCATTTCTAAAGTAGTTTCTTTAGAAAAGAAACATCTTCAGTACCGAACACTGTACTGTGTGAAATAAGTTAATTCGCGTTCTCGGAATCAGTTTAATTTCTACGAAGAAGGTTGAGTGCAGCAAGTTCAAACTTTCCTTGTTAATGTAATCTAAAAAGATGGCCAAGTTAGAATATTCTCCTGATTTGTAAAGTACTTTGTTGAGAAAAGAAACATCTTCATTATGGAACATTGTACTGTGTGAAATAAGCTCATTCGGTTCTAGGAATCTGTTGCTTTACTACAAAGAAGGTTGAGTGCAGCAAGTTCAAACTTTCCTTCTTAACGTAATCTAAAAGATGGCCAAGTTAGTAGATTTGGCTCATTTGTAAAGTAGTTTGTTGAGAAAACAAACATCTTCATTGCCGAACATTGTACTGTGTGAAATAAGCTCATTGGGTTCTAGGAATCAGTTGCTTTCCTACAAAGAAGGTTGAGTGCAGCAAGTTCAAACTTTTCCTGTTAATGTAATCTGAAAAGATGAACAACTTAGTAGATTGTCCTCATTTCTAAAGTAGTTTGTTTAGAAAACAAACATCTTCATTACCGATCACTGTACAGTGTGAAATAAGTTAATTCGCTTCTAGGAATCAGTTTAATTTCTACGAAGAAGGTTGAGTGCAGCAAGTTCAAACTTTCCTTGTTAATATAATCTGAAAAGATGGCCAATTTTCGAAGATTCGCCTCATTTGTAAAGTACTTTGTTGGGAAAACAAACATCTTCATTGCCGAACTCTGTACTGTGTGAAATAACCCCATCGGTTCTATTAAACAGTTGCTTTCCTACAAAGAAGGTTGAGTGCAGCAAGTTCAAACTTTCCTTGTTAATGTAACCTAAAAAGATGCACAATTTAGTAGATTGGCTTCATTTCTAAAGTAGTTTGTTTAGAAAACAAACATCTTCATTGCACAACGCTGTACTGTGTGCAATAAGCTCATTCGGTTCTAGGACTCAGTTGCTTTCCTACGAAGAGAAGGTGGAGTGCAGCAAATTCAAAATTTCCTACTTTGTGTAATCTGACAAGATGTACAAGTCAGTGCATTTGCCTCATTTCTAAAGTAGTTTCTTTAGAAAAGAAACATCTTCAGTGCTGAACACTGTACTGTGTGAAATAAGGTAAATCGGTTCTAGGAATCAGTTGAATTTCTAAGAAGATGGTTGAGTGCAGCACGTTCAAACTTCCCTTGTTAATGTAATCTAAAAAAGATGCCCAACTTAGGAGATTGGCCTCTGTGATGGTTAAGTTTGTGTCAACTTGTTTGTTTAGGAAAACAAACATCCTCATAAGTGTGTTTCTGAGGCTGCCTCTAGGAAGGATTAACTAAAGGAAGAATCCTGGAATCAGGGGTAAGCCTTCCAGAGTGGAAGGCCCAGAGTGGCGGCCCCTCTCAAAAGAGGGGGGCTTGTTGATAAAAAGGAGCTCTGGGAAGAAAGGCTCTCTCTCTCACCTGGCTGCCGGTGCTACTAGCTGCTTGGTGTTTTCTTTGGTACCAAACTTGGTGTTGTGCTCTCCAGTGTGGACTGAAGACCAGGGTGGACTGAAGAGCAGCGTCTCTCCAGGAAGCCTCCAGGCCTTGTGCCGGATTGGGACTGCTGAGGCCTCCAGCCTCGTGCACTGAGCAGCTACCGGGTTTCTTCACTCTAGGAAACTTTCCTTGCTTAATGTAATCTAATCCAATAGATGGCTTTTAATACAATTCATTCTGTCCATTCTGTTCCTCTAGAGAACCCTGACTAATACAGCCTCATTTGTAAAATAGTTTGTTTACAAAACAAACATCTTCATTACCGATCATTGTACTATATGAAATAAGCTAGTTTGGTTCTTGGAATCACTTGCTTTCCTACAAAAGAAGGTTGAGTGCAGCAAGTTCAAACTTTCCTCGTTTGTGTAATCTAAAAAGATGTACAAGTTAGTGGATTGGCCTCATTTCTAAAGTGGTTTCTTTAGAAAACAAACATCTTCAGTCCTGAACACTGTACTGTGTGAAATAAGTTAATTCGGTTCTAGGAATCAGTTTCCTTTTCTAGCGAAGAAGGTTGAGTGCAGCAAGTTCAAACTTTCCTTGTTAATGTAATCTAAAAAGATGGCCAAGTTAGAAGAGTCACCTCATTTGTAAAATACTTTGTTGATAAAACAAACATCTTCATTAGCGAAACATTGTACTGTGTGAAATAAGCTCATTTGGTTCTAGGAATCAGTTGCTTTCCTACAAAGAAGGTTGAGTGCAGCAAGTTCAAACTTACCTTGTTAATGTAATCTAAAAAAAGATGCACAACTTAGTAGATTGGCCTCATTTCTAAAGTAGTTTCTTTAGAAAACAAACATCTTCATTACCAACACTGTACTGTGTGAAATAAGTTAATTCGGTTCTAGGAATCAGTTTATTTTCTATGAAGAAGGTTGAGTGCAGCAAGTTCAAACTTTCCTTGTTAATGTAATCTCAAAAGATGGCCCAGTTAGAAGATTTGCCTCATTTCTAAAGTAGTTTGTTTAGAAAACAAACATCTTCATTGCTGAACATTGTACTGTGTGAAATAAGTTCATTCGGTTCTAGGAATCAGTTTAATTTCTACAAAGATGGTTGAGTGCAGCAAGTTCAAACTTTCCTTGTTAATGTAATCTGAAAAGATGCACAACTTAGTAGATTGGCCTCATTTCTAAAGTAGTTTGTTTAGAAAACAAACATCTTCATTACCGAACACTGTACTATGTGAAATAAGCTAGTTCCGTTCTAGGAATGACTTGCTTTCCTATGAAGAAGGTTGAGTGCAGCAAGTTCAAACTTTCCTAGTTTGTGTAATCTAACAAGATGTACAAGTTAGTGGATTCGCCACATTTCTAAAGTAGTTTATTTAGAAAACAAACATCTTCAGTACTGAACACTGTACTGTGTGAAATAAGGTAATTCGGTTCTAGGAATCAGTTTAATTTCTAAGAAGATGGTTGAGTGCAGCAAGTTCAAACTTTCCTTGTTAATGTAATCTAAAAAGATGCACAACTTAGTAGATTGGCCTCATTTCTAAAGTAGTTTGTTTAGAAAACAAACATCTTCATTACCGAACATTGTACTGTATGAAATGAGCTGTTCGGTTCTAGGAATCACTTGCTTTCCTACAAAGAAGGTTGAGTGCAGCAAGTTCAAACTTTCCTTGTTAATGTAATCTAAAAGATGCACAAGTTAGTAGATTGGCCTCATTTCTAAAGTAGTTTCTTTAGAAAACAAACATCTTCATTACTGAACACTATACTGTGTGAAATAAGTTAGTTTGGTTCTAGGAATCACTTTCCTTTCTACGAAGATGGTTGAGTGCAGCAAGTTCAAACTTTCCTTGTTAATGTAATCTAACAAGATGGCCAAGTTAGCAGGATTCACATCATTTCTAAATAGTTTCTTGAGAAAACAAACATCTTCATTCCTGAACATTGTACTGTGTGAAATAAGCTCATTCGGTTCTAGGAATCAGTTTGCTTTCTACAAAGAAGGTTGAGTGCAGCAAGTTCAAACTTTCCTTGTTAATGTAATCTAAAAAGATGCACAAGTTAGTAGATTGCCCTCATTTGTAAAGTAGTTTGTTGAGAAAACAAACATCTTCATTACCGAACACTGTACTGTGTGAAATAAGCTCATTTGGTTCTAGGAATCACTTGCTTTCCTACAAAGAAGGTTGAGTGCAGCAAGTTCAAACTTTCCTTGTTTGTGTAATCTAACAAGATGCACAACTTAGTAGATTGGCCTCATTTCTAAAGTAGTTTCTTTAGAAAAGAAACATCTTCAGTATTTAACACTGTACTGTGTGAAATAAGTTAATTCGCTTCTAGGAATCAGTTTAATTTCTACAAAGAAGGTTGAGTGCAGCAAGTTCAAACTTTCCTTGTTAATGTAATCTAAAAAGATGGCCAAGTTAGAAGATTCGCCTCATTTGTAAAGTAGTTTGTTGAGAAAACAAACATCTTCATTGCCGAACATTGTACTGTGTGAAATAAGTTCATTCGGTTCTAGGAATCAGTTGCTTTCCTACAAAGAAGGTTGAGTGCAGCAAGTTCAAACTTTCCTTGTTAATGTAATCTGAAAAGATGCACAACTTAGTAGATTGGCCTCATTTCTAAAGTAGTTGTTTAGAAAACAAACATCTTCATTACCGAACACTGTACTATGTGAAATAAGTTAGTTCCGTTCTAGGAATCAGTTTGCTTTCTATGAAGATGGTTGAGTTGCAAGTTCAAACTTTCCTAGTTTTGTGTAATCTAACAAGATGTACAAGTTAGTGGATTCGCCTCATTTCTAAAGTAGTTTCTTTAGAAAAGAAACATCTTCAGTACCAAACACTGTACTGTGTGAAATAAGTTAATTTGGTTTAGGAATCAGTTTAATTTCTAAGAAGATGGTTGAGTGCAGCAAGTTCAAACTTTCCTTGTTAATGTAATCTAAAAAGATGTCCAACTTAGTAGATTTGCCTCATTTCTAAAGTAGTTTGTTGAGAAAACAAACATCTTCATTGCCAAACATTGTACTGTGTGAAAAAGCTAATTTAGTTCTAGAATTCAGTTGCTTTCCTACAAAGAAGGTTGAGTGCAGCCAGTTCAAACTTTCCTTGTTAATGTAATCTAACAAGATGCACAACTTAGTAGATTGGCCACATTTCTAAAGTGGTTTCTTTAGAAAACAAACATCTTCAGTACTGAACACTGTACTTTGTGAAATAAGTTAATTTGGTTCTAGGAATCAGTTTAATTTCTACGAAGAAGGTTGAGTGCAGCAAGTTCAAACTTTCCTTGTTAATGTAATCTAAAAAGATGGCCAAGTTAGAAGAGTCACATCATTTGTAAAATAGTTTCTTGAGAAAACAAACATCTTCATTGCCGAACATTGTACTGTGTGAAATAAGCTCATTCAGTTCTAGAAATCGGTTGCTTTCCTACAAAAAAGGTTGAGTGCAGCAAGTTCAAACTTTCCTTGTTAATGTATTCTGAAAAGATGCACAACTTAGTAGATTGGCCTCATTTCTAAAAGTAGTTTGTTTTAGAAAACAAACATCTTCATTTCCGAACACTGTACTATGTGAAATAAGCTAGTTCCCTTCTAGGAATCACTTGCTTTCCTACAAAGAAGGTTGAGGGCAGCAAGTTCAAACTTTCCTAGTTTGTGTAATCTAACAAGATGTACAAGTTAGTTCATTCTCCTCATTTCTAAAGTAGTTTCTTTAGAAAAGAAACATCTTCAGTACCGAACACTCTACTGCATGAAATAAGTGAATTCGCTTCTAGGAATCAGTTTAATTTCTAGGAAGATGGCTGAGTGCAGCAAGTTCAAACTTTCCTTGTTAATGTAATCTAAAAAGATGTCCAAGTTAGTAGATTCGCCTCATTTGTAAAGTAGTTTGTTGAGAAAACAAACATCTTCATTGCCAAACTTTGTACTGTGTGAAATAAGCTCATTCGGTTCTCGGAATCAGTTGCTTTCCTACAAAGAAGGTTGAGTGCAGCAAGTTCAAACTTTCCTTGTTAATGTAATCTAAAAAAGTTGCACAGGTTAGTAGATTGGCCTCATTTCTAAAGTAGTTTCTTTAGAAAACAAACATCTTCATTACCGAACACTGTACTGTGTGAATAAAGTTAATTAGTTCTAGAAATCAGTTTAATTTCTACAAAAGATGGTTGAGTGCAGCAAGTTCAAACTTTCCTAGTTTGTGTTATCTAACAAGATGTACAAGTTAGTGGATTCGCCTCATTTCTAAAGTAGTTTCTTTAGAAAACAAACATCTTCAGTACCGAACACTGTACTGTGTGAAATAAGTTAATTTGGTTCTAGGAATCAGTTTCCTTTCTAAAAGATGGTTGAGTGCAGCAAGTTCAAACTTTCCTTGTTAATGTAATCTAAAAAGATGTCCAAGTTAGTAGATTTGCCTCATTGGTAAAGTAGTTTGTTGAGAAAACAAACATCTTCATTGCCAAACATTGTACTGTGTGAAACAAAGCTAATTTAGTTCTAGAATCAGTTGCTTTCCTACAAAGATGGTTGAGTGCAGCAAGTTCAAACTTTCCTTGTTAATGTGCTCTAAAAGATGCACAACTTAGTAGATTTGCCACATTTCTAAAGTAGTTTCTTTAGAAAAGAAACATCTTCAGTACCAAACACTGTTCTTTGTGAAATAAGTTAATTTGCTTCTAGGAATCAGTTTAATTTCTGAAGAAGGTTGAGTGCAGCAAGTTCAAACTTTCCTTGTTAATGTAATCTAAAAAGATGCACAAGTTAGTAGATTGGCCTCATTTGTAAAGTACTTTGTTGAGAAAACAAACATCTTCATTACCGAATATTGTACTGTGTGAAATAAGCTCATTCAGTTCTAGAAATCGGTTCCTTTCCCACGAAAAAAGGTTGAGTGCAGCAAGTTCAAACTTTCCTTCTTAGTGTATTCTAAAAAGATGCACAACTTAGTAGATTGGCCTCATTTCTAAAGTAGTTTGTTTAGAAAACAAACATCTTCATTTTCTGAACACTGTACTGTGTGAAATAAGCTAATTTCCTTCTAGGAATCACTTGCTTTCTACAAAGAAGGTTGAGTGCAGCAAGTTCAAACTTTCCTAGTTTGTGTTATCTAACAAGATGTACAAGTTAGTGGATTCGCCTCATTACTAAAGTAGTTTCTTTAGAAAACAAACATCTTCATTACCGAACACTGTACTGTGTGAAATAAGCTGAATTCGGTTCTAGGAATCAGTTTGCTTTCTAGGAAGATGGTTGAGTGCAGCAAGTTCAAACTTTCCTTGTTAATGTAATCTAAAAAGATGTCCAAGTTAGTAGATTCACCTCATTTCTAAAGTAGTTTGTTTAGAAAACAAATCTAAATTGCCAAACTTTGTACTGTGTGAAATGAGCTAATTCGGTTCTAGGAATCAGTTTACTTTCTACGAAGATGGTTGAGTTTAGCAAGTTCAAACATTCCTTGTTAATGTTCTCTAAAAAAGATGTCCAAGTTAGTAGATTTGCCTCATTGGTAAAGTAGTTTGTTGAGAAAACAAACATCTTCATTGCCGAACATTGTACTGTGTGAATAAAGCTAATTTAGTTCTAGAATTCAGTTGCTTTCCTACAAAGAAGGTTGAGTGCAGCCAGTTCAAACTTTCCTTGTTAATGTAATCTAAAAAGATGCACAACTTAGTAGATTGGCCTCATTTCTAAAGTAGTTTCTTTAGAAAAGAAACATCTTCAGTACCGAACACTGTATTGTGTGAAATAAGTTAATTTAGCTTCTAGGAATCAGTTTAATTTCTACAAAGAAGGTTGAGTGCAGCAAGTTCAAACTTTCCTTGTTAATGTAATCTAAAAAGATGGCCAAGTTAGAAGATTGGTCTCATTTGTAAAGTACTTTGTTGAGAAAACAAACATCTTCATTGTACCGAACATTGTACTGTGTGAAATAAACTCATTCGGTTCTATGAATCAGTTGCTTTCTACAAAGAAGGTTGAGTGCAGCAAGTTCAAACTTTCCTAGTTTGTGTAAAATAACAAGATGTACAAGGTAGTGGATTCGCCTCATTTCTAAAGTAGTTTCTTTAGAAAAGAAACATCTTCAGTCCTGAACACTGTACTGTGTGAATAAGCTGAATTCGGTTCCAGGAATCAGTTTAATTTCTACAAAGATGGTTGAGTGCAGCAAGTTCAAACTTTCCTTGTTAATGTAATATAAAAAGATGCACAAGTTAGTAGATTGGCCTCATTTCTAAAGTAGTTTGTTTACAAAACAAAAATCTTCATTACCAAAGACTATACTATGTGAAATGAGCTAGTTCGGTTCTAGGAATCACTTGCTTTCCTACAAAGAAAGTTGAGTGCAGCAAATTCAAACTTTCCTTGTTTGTGTAATCTAACAAGATGTACAAGTTAGTGGATTGGCCTCATTTCTAAAGTGGTTTCTTTAGAACACAAACATCTTCAATACTGAACACTGTACTGTGTGAAATAAGTTAATTCGGTTCTAGGAATCAGTTTCCTTTCTACAAAGATGGTTGAGTGCACCAAGTTCAAACTTTCCTTGTTAATGTAATCTAAAAAGATTGCCACGTTAGCAGATTCACCTCATTTGTAAAATAGTTTGTTGAGAAAAATAACATCTTTATGCCGAACATTGTACTGTGTGAAATAAGCTCATTAGGTTCTAGGAATCACTTGCTTTCCTACAAAGAAGGTTGAGTGCAGCCAGTTCAAACTTTCCTTGTTAATGTAATCTAAAAAGATGTCCAAGTTAGTAGATTCACCTCATTCCTAAAGTAGTTTCTTTAGAAAACAAACCTAAATTGCCAAACTTTGTACTGTGTGAAATGAGCTAATTCGGTTCTAGGAATCAATTTACTTTCTACGAAGATGGTTGAGTTTAGCAAGTTCAAACTTTCCTTGTTAATGTAATCTAAAAAGATGTCCAAGTTAGTAGATTTTCCTCATTGGTAAAGTAGTTTGTTGAGAAAACAAACATCTTCATTGCCGAACATTGTATTGTGTGAACAAAGCTAATTTAGTTCTAGAATTCAGTTGCTTTCTTACAAAGAAGGTTGAGTGCAGCCAGTTCAAACTTTCCCTTTTATTGTAACCTAAAAAGGTGCACAACTTAGTAGATTGGCCTCATTTCTGAAGTAGTTTCTTTAGAAAAGAAACATGTTCAGTACTGAACACTTTACTGTGTGAAATAAGTTAATTCGCTTCTAGGAATCAGTTTAATTTCTAAGAAGAAGGTTGAGTGCAGCAAGTTCAAACTTTCCTTGTTAATGGAATCTGAAAAGATTCACAACTTAGTAGATTGGCCTCATTTCTAGAGTACTTTCTGTAGAAAAGAAACATCTTCAGTACTGAACATTGTACTGTTTGAAATGAGTTAATTCGCTTCTAGGAATCAGTTTAATTTCTACGAAGATGGTTGAGTGCAGCAAGTTCAAACTTTCCTAGTTTGTGTAATCTAACAAGATGTACAAGGTAGTGGATTCGCGTCATTTCTAAGTTAGTTTCTTCAGAAAACAAACATCTTCAGTACCGAACACTGTACTGTGTGAAATAAGTTAATTCGGTTCTAGAATCAGTTTCCTTTTCTACGAAGATGGTTGAGTTTAGCAAGTTCAAACTTTCCTTGTTAATGTAATCTAAAAAGATGTCCAAGTTAGTAGATTCGCCTCATTTCTAAAGTAGTTTCTTTAGAAAACAAACCTAAATTGCCAAACTTTGTACTGTGTGAAATGAGCTAATTCGGTTCTAGGAATCAGTTTACTTTCTACGAAGATGGTTGAGTTTAGCACGTTCAAACTTTCCTTGTTAATGTGCTCTAAAAAGATATCCAAGTTAGTAGATTTGCCTCACTGGTAAAGTAGTTTGTTGAGAAAACAAACATCTTCATTGCCGAACATTGTACTGTGTGAACAAAGCTAATTTAGTTCTAGAATTCAGTTGCTTTCCTACAAAGAAGGTTGAGTGCAGCCAGTTCAAACTTTCCTTGTTAATGTAACCTAAAAAGATGCACAACATAGTAGATTGGCCTCATTTCTAAAGTAGTTTCTTTGGAAAAGAAACATCTTCAGTACCGAACATTGTACTGTGTGAAATAAGTTAATTCGCTTCTAGGAATCAGTTTAATTTCTAAGAAGAAGGTTGAGTGGAGCAAGTTCAAACTTTCCTTCTTAATGTAATTTAAAAAGATGTCCAAGTCAGAAATTTGGCCTCATTTGTAAAGTACTTTGTTGAGAAAACAAACATCTTCATTGCAGAACACTGTACTGTGTGAAATAAGCTCATTTAGTTCTAGGAATCAGTTGCTATACTACAAAGAAGTTTGAGTGCAGCAAGTTCAAACTTTCCTTGTTAATGTAATCTAAAAAGATGCCAAGTTAGTAGATTCGCCTCATTTGTAAAGTAGTTTGTTTGGAAAACAAACATCTTCATTGCCTAACATTGTACTGTGTGAAATAAGCTCATTAGGTTCTAGGAATCAGTTGCTTTCTACAAAGAAGGTTGAGTGTAGCTACTTCAAACTTTCCTTGTTAATGTAATCTGAAAAGATACACAACTTAGTAGATTGGCCTCATTTCTAAAGTAGTTTGTTTACAAAACAAACATCTTCATTACCGAACACTGTACTATGTGAAATAAGCTAGTTCCGTTCCAGGAATCACTTGCTTTCCTACAAAGAAGGTTGAGTGCAGCAAGTTCAAACTTTCCTAGTTTGTGTAATCTAACAAGATGTACAAGTTAGTGGATTCGCCTCATTTCTAAAGTAGTTTCTTTAGAAAAGAAACATCTTCAGTACTGAACACTGTACTGTGTGAAATAAGTGAATTAGCTTCTAGGAATCAGTTTAATTTCTACGAAGATGGTTGAGTGCAGCAAGTTTAAACTTTCCTTTTTAATGTAATCTAAAAAGATGGCCAATTTAGTAGATTCGCCTCATTTGTAAAGCAGTTTGTTGAGAAAACAAACATCTTCATTGCCAAACATTGTACTGTGTGAAATAAGCTCATTCGGATCTAGGAATCAGTTGCTTTCCTACAAAGAAGGTTGAGTGCAGCAAGTTCAAACTTTCCTTGTTAATGTAATCTGAAAACATACACAACATAGTAGATTGGCTTCATTTCTAAAGTACTTTGTTATGAAAACAAACATCTTCATTACCGAACACTGTTCTATGTGAAATGAGCTAATTCGGGTTCTAGGAATTAGTTGCTTTTCTAGGAAGAAGGTTGAGTGCAGCAAGTTCAAACATTCCTAGTTTGTGTAATCTAACAAGATGTACAAGTTAGTGGATTCGCCTCATTTCTAAAGTAGTTTCTTTAGAAAAGAAACATCTTCAGTACTGAACACTGTACTGTCTGAAATAAGGTAAATCGGTTCTAGGAATCAGTTTAATTTCTAAGAAGATGGTTGTGTGCAGCAAGTTCAAACTTTCCTTTTTAATGGATTCTAAAAAGTTGCACAACTTAGTAGATTGGCCTCATTTCTAGAGTACTTTCTTTAGAAAAGAAACATCCTCAGTACCGAACACTGTACTGTTTGAAATGAGTTAATTCGCTTCTAGGAATCAGTTTACTTTCTTCGAAGATGGTTGAGTGCAGCAAGTTCAAACTTTCCCAGTTTGTGAAATCTAACAAGATGTACAAGTTAGTGGATTCGCCGACATTTCTAAATTAGTTTCTTTAGAAAACAAACATCTTCAGTACCTAACACTGTACTGTGTGAAATAAGTTAATTCGGTTCTAGGAATCAGTTTCCTTTTTACGAAGATGGTTGAGTTTAGCAAGTTCAAACTTTCCTTGTTAATGTAATCTAAAAAGATGTCCAAGTTAGTAGATTCGCCTCATTCCTAAAGTAGTTTCTTTAGAAAACAAACCTAAATTGCCCAACTTTGTACTGTGTGAAATGAGCTAATTCGGTTCTAGGAATCAGTTTACTTTCTACAAAGATGGTTGAGTTTAGCAAGTTTAAACATTCCTTGTTAATGTGCTCTAAAAAGATGTCCAAGTTAGTAGATTTGCCTCATTGGTAAAGTAGTTTGCTGAGAAAACAAATATCTTCATTGCCGAACATTGTACTGTGTGAACAAAGCTAATTTAGTTCTAGAATTCAGTTGCTTTCTTACAAAAAGGTTGAGTGCAGCCAGTTCAAACTTTCCTTTTTAATGTAACCTAAAAAGGTGCACAACTTAGTAGATTGGCCTCATTTCTAAAGTAGTTTCTTTAGAAAAGAAACATCTTCAGTACCGAACACTGTACTGTGTGAAATAAGTTAATTAAGCTTCAAAGGAATCAGTTTAATTTCTACGAAGAGAGTTGAGTGCAGCAAGTTCAAACTTTCCTTGTTAATGTAATCTAGAAAGATGGCCAAGTTAGAAAATTCGCCTCATTTGTAAAGTACTTTGTTGAGAAGACAAACATCTTTATTGCAGAACATTGTACTGTGTGAAATAAGCTCATTCGGTTCTAGGATTCACTTGCTTTCCTACAAAGAACGTTGAGTGCAGCAAGTTCAAACTTTCTTGTTAATGTAACCTAAAAAGATGCACAACTTAGTAGATTGGCCTCATTTCTAAAGTAGTTTCTTTAGAAAAGAAACATGTTCAGTGCCGAACACTTTACTGTGTGAAATAAGTTAAATCGCTTCTAGGAATCAGTTTAATTTCTACCTAGATGGTTGAGTGCAGCAACTTCTAACTTTCCTTGTTAATGAAATTTAAAAAGATTGCCAAGTTAGTAGATTCGCCTCATTTGTAAAGTAGTTTGTAGAAAAAATTAACATCTTTATTGCTAACGTTGTACTGTGTGAAATGAGGTCATTCGGTTCTAGGAATCACTTGCTTTCCTACAAAGAAGGTTGAGTGCAGCAAGTTCAAACTTTCCTTGTTAATGGAATCTAAAAAGATGCACAAGTTAGTAGATTGGCCTCATTTCTAAACTAGTTTGTTTAGAAAAGAAACATCTTCAGTACCGAACACTGTACAGTGTGAAATAAGTTAATTCGGTTCTAGGAATCAGTTTAATTTCTCTGAAGAAGGTTGAGTGCAGCAAGTTCAAACTTTCCTTGTTAATGTAATCTAAAAAGATGGCCAAGTTAGTCAATTCGCCTCATTTGTAAAGTAGTTTGTTAAGAAAACAAACATCTTCATTGCCGAATATTGTAGTGTGTGAAATAAGCTCATTCGGATCTAGGAATCAGTTGCTTTCCTACAAAGAAGGTTGTGTGCAGCAAGTTCACACTTTCCTTGTTAATGTAATCTGAAAAGATGCACAACTGAGTAGATTGGCCTCATTTCTAAAGTAGTTTGTTTAGAAAACAAACATATTCATTACCGAACACAGTACTATGTGAAATGAGCTAATTGATTCTAGGAATCACTTGCTTTCCTATGAAGAAGGTTGAGTGCAGCAAGTTCAAACTTTCCTAGTTTGTGTAATCTAACAAGAAGTACAAGTTAGTGGATTCGACTCATTTCTAAAGTAGTTTCTTTAGAAAAGAAACATCTTCAGTACCGAACATTGTACTGTGTGAAATAAGTGAATTCGATTCTAGGAATCAGTTTAATTTCTACGAAGATGGTTGAGTGCAGCAAGTTCAAGCTTTCCTTGTTAATGTAATCTAAAAGATGCACAACTTAGTAGATTGGCCTCATTTCTAAAGTAGTTTGTTTACAAAACAAACATCTTCATTACCGAACACTGTACTATGTGAAAAAAGCTACTTCCGTTCTAGGAATCACTTGCTTTCCTACGAAGAAGGTTGAGTGCAGCAAGTTCAAACTTTCTTAGTTTGTGTAATCTAACAAGATGTACAAATTAGTGGATTTGCCTGATTTCTAAAGTAGTTTCTTTAGAAAGAAACATCTTCAGTACCGAACACTGTACTGTGTGAAATAAGTCAATTCGCTTCTAGGAATCAGTTTAATTTCTACGAAGATGGTTGAGTGCAGCAAGTTCAAACTTTCCTTGTTAATGTAATCTAAAAAGATGGCCAAGTTAGTAGATTCACCTCATTTGTAAAGTAGTTTGTTGAGAAAACAAACATCTTCATTGCCGAACATTGTACTGTGTGAAGTAAGCTCATTCAGTTCTAGGAATCAGTTGCTTTCCTACAAAGAAGGTTGAGTGCAGCAAGTTCAAACTTTCCTTGTTAATGTAATCTGAAAAGATGCACAACTTAGTAGATTGGCCTCATTTCTAAAGTAGTTTGTTCAGAAAACAAACATCTTCAATAACAAACACTGGACTATGTGAAATAAGCTAGTTCCGTTCTTGGAATCACTTGCTTTCCTACGAAGAAGGTTGAGTGCAGCAAGTTCAAACTTTCCTAGTTTGTGTAATCTAACAAGATTTACAAGTTAGTGGATTCGCCTCATTTCTAAAGTAGTTTCTTTAGAAAAGACACATCTTCAGTACGAACACTGTACTGTGTGAAATAAGTGAATTCGCTTCTAGGAATCAGTTTAATTTCTACGAAGATGGTTGAGTACAGCAAGTTCAAACTTTCCTTGTTAATGTAATCTCAAAAGATGGCCAAGTTAGAAGATTCGCCTCATTTGTAAAGTACTTTGTTGAGGAAAAAAACATCTTCATTGCAGAACATTGTACTGTGCGAAATAAGCTCATTCGGTTCTAGCAATCAGTTGCTTTCCGACAAAGAAGGTCAGTGCAGCAAGTTCAAACTTTCCTTGTTAATGTAATCTAAAAAGATGGCCAAGTTAGTTGATTCGCCTCATTTGTAAAGTAGTTTGTTGAGAAAACAAACATCTTCATTGCCGAACATTGCACTGTGTGAAATAAGCTCATTTGGATCTAGGAATCAGTTGCTGTCCAACAAAGAAGGATGAGTGCAGCAAGTTCAAACTTTCCTTGTTAATCTAATCTGAGAAGATGCACAACTTAGTAGATTGGCCTCATTTCTAAAGTAGTTTGTTTACAAAACAAACATCTTCATTACCGAAGACTATACTATGTGAAATGAGCTAGTTCGGTTCTAGGAATCACTTGCTTTCCTACGAAGAAGGATGAGTGCAGCAAATTCAAACTTTCCTCGTTTGTGTAATCTAAGAAGATGTACAAGTTAGTGGATTCGCCTCAATTCTAAAGTGGTTTCTTTAGAACACAAACATCTTCAGTACTGAACACTGTACTGTGTGAAACAAGTTAATTCGGTTCTAGGAATCAGTTGCCTTTCTACGAAAATGGTTGAGTGCAGCAAGTTCAAACTTTCCTTGTTAATGTAATCTAAAAAGATGGCCAAGTTAGCAGAGTCACCTCACTTGTAAAATACTTTGTTGAGAAAAATAACATCTTTATAGCCGAACATTGTACTGTGTGAAATAAGCTCATTCGTTTCTAGGAATGAGTTGCTTTTCCTACAAAGAAGGTTGAGTGCAGCAAGTTCAAACTTACCTTGTTAATGTAATCTAAAAAGATGCACAACTTAGTAGATTGGCGTCATTTCTAAAGTAGTTTCTTTAGAAAAGAAACATCTTCAGTACCGAACACTATACTGTGTGAAATGAGTTAATTCGCTTCTCGGAATCAGTTTAATTTCTACGAAGATGGTTGAGTGCAGCAAGTTCAAACTTTCCTAGTTTGTGTAATCTAACAATATGTACAAGTTGCTGGATTCGCCTCATTTCTAAATTAGTTTCTTTAGAAAACAAACATCTTCAGTACTGAACACTGTACTGTGTGAAATAAGTTAATTCGGTTCTAGGAATCAGTTTCCTTTCTACGAAGATTGTTGAGTGCAGCAATTTTAAACTTTCCTTGTTAATGTAATCTAAAAAGATGGCCATGTTAGCAGAGTCACCTCATTTGTAAAATAGTTTGTTAAGAAAATTAACATCTTTATTGCCGAACATTGTACTGTGTGAAATAAGCTCATTCGGTTCTAGGAATCACTTGCTTTCCTACAAAGAAGGTTGAGTGCAGCAAGTTCAAACTTTCCTTGTTAATGTAACCTAAAAAGGTGCACAACTTAGTAGATTGGTCTCATTTCTAAAGTATTTTGTTTAGAAAACAAACATCTTCATTACCAAACACTGTACTGTGAAATATGCTCATTCGGTTCTAGGACTCAGTTGCTTTCCTACGAAGAATGTTGAGTGCAGCAAGTTCAAAATTTCCTAGTTTGTGTAATCTAACAAGATGTACAACTTAGTGCATTCGCTCATTTCTAATGTGGTTTCTTTATAAAAGAAACATCTTCAGTACTGAACACTCTACTGTGTGAAATAAGGTAAATCGGTTCTAGGAATCAGTTTAATTTCTAAGAAGATGGTTGAGTGCAGCAAGTTCAAACTTTCCTTGTTAATGTAATCTGAAAAGATGGCCAAGTTAGAAGATTCACCTCCTTTGTAAACTACTTTGTTGAGACAACAAACATCTACATTGCCGAACATTGTACTGTGTGAAATAAGCTCATTCGGTTCTAGGAATCACTTACTTTCCTACAAAGAAGGTTGAGTGCAGCAAATTCAAACTTTCCTTGTTAATGTAACCTAAAAGATGCACAACCTAGTAGATTGGTCTCATTTCCAAAGTAGTTTGTTTAGAAAACAAACATCTTCATTACCGAACACTGTACTGTGTGAAATAAGCTCATTTGGTTCTAGGACTCAGTTGCTTTCCCTACGAAGAATGTTGAGTGCAGCAAGTTCAAACTTTCCTAGTTTGTGTAATCTAACAAGATGTACAAGTTAGTGCATTCGCTCATTTCTAATGTGGTTTCTTTAGAAAAGAAACATCTTCAGTACTGAACACTCTACTTTGTGAAATAAGGTACATCGGTTCTAGGAATCAGTTTAGTTTCTAAGAAGATGGTTGATTGCAGCAAGTTCAAACTTTCCTTGTTAATATAATCTGAAAAGATGGCCAAGTTAGAAGATTCTCCTCCTTTGTAAACTACTTTGTTGAGAAAACAAACATCTTCATTGCCGAACATTGAACTGTGTGAAATAAGCTCATTCGGTTCTAGGAATCAGTTACTTTCCTACAAAGAAAGTTGAATGCAGCAAGTTCAAACTTCCCTTGTTAATGTAATCTAAAAAGATGCACAACTTAGTAGATTGGCCTCATTTCTAAGGAGTTTGTTTAGAAAGCAAACATCTTCATTACTGAACACTGTACTATGTGAAATAAGCTAGTTCCGTTCTAGGAATCAGTTGCTTTCCTACGAAGAAAGTTGAGTGCACCAAGTTCAAACCTTCCTAGTTTGTGTAATCTAACAAGGTGTACAAGTTAGTGGATTCACGTCATTTCTAAATTAGTTTCTTTAGAAAACAAACATCTTCAGTACCAAACACTGTACTGTGTGAAATATGTTAATTCTGTTCTAGGAATCAGTTTACTTTCTAAGAAGATGGTTGAGTTTCGCAAGTTCAAACTTTCCTTGTTAATGTAATCTAAAAAGATGTCCAAGTTAGTAGATGCACCTCATTTCTAAAGTAGTTTCTTTAGAAAAAAAACCTTCATTGCCAAACTTTGTACTGTGTGTAATGAGCTAATTCGGTCCTAGCAATCAGTTTACTTTCTACGAACATGGTTGATTTTAGCAAGTTCAAACTTTCCTTGTTAATGTGATCTAAAAAGATGTCCAAGTTAGTAGATTTGCCTCATTGGTAAAGTAGTTTGTTGAGAAAACAAACATCTTCATTTCGAACATTGTACTGTGTGAAAAAATCTAATAAGTTCTTGAATTCAGTTGCTTTCCTACGAAGAAGGTTGAGTGCAGCAAGTTCAAACTTTCCTAGTTTGTGTAATCTAACAAGATGTACAAGTTAGTGCATTCGCTCATTTCTAAAGTGGTTTCTTTAGAAAAGGAACATCTTCAGAACCGAACACTGTACTGTGTGAAATAAGTTAATTGGCTTCTAGGATTCAGTTTAATTTCTACGAAGAAGGTTGAGTGCAGCTAGTTTAAACTTTCCTTATTAATGTATTCTAAAAAGATGGCAAAGTTAGAAGATTCGCCTCATTTGTAAAGTACTATGTTGAGAAAACAAACATCTTCATTGCCGAACATTGTACTGTGTGAAATAAGCTCATTCGGATCTAGGAATCAGTTGCTTTCCTATAAAGAAGGTTGAGTGCAGCAAGTTCAAACTTTCCTTGTTAATGTAACCTGAAAAGATGCACAACTTAGTACATTGGCCTCATTTCTAAAGTAGTTTGTTTACAAAACAAACATCTTCATTACCGAACACTATACTATGTGAAATGAGCTAGTTCCGTTCTAGGAATCATTTGCTTTCCTAAGAAGAAGGATGAGTGCAGCAAGTTCAAACTTTCCTCGTTTGTGTAATCTAACAAGATGTACAAGTTAGTGCATTCACGTCGTTTCTAAAGTGGTTTCTTTAGAAAACAAACATCTTCAGTACTGAACACTGTAATGTGTGAAATAAGTTAATTCGGTTCTAGGAAACAGTTCAATTTCTACGAAGATGGTTGAGTGCAGCAAGTTCAAACTTTCCTTGTTAATGTAATCTAAAAAGATGGCCAAGTTACCAGAGTCACCTCATTTGGAAAATAGTTTGTTGAGAAAATTAACATCTTTATAGCCGAACATTGTACTGTGTGAAATAAGCTAGTTCCGTTCTAGGAATCACTTGCTTTCCTACGAAGAAGGTTGAGTGCAGCAAGTTCAAACTTTCCTAGTTTGTGTAATCTAACAAGATGTACAAGTTAGTGTATTCACCTCATTTCTAAAGTAGTTTCTTTAGAAAAGAAACGTCTTCAGTACCGAACACTGTACTGGATGAAATAAGTGAATTCGCTTCTAGGAATCAGTTTAATTTCTACGAAGATGGTTGAGTGCAGCAAGTTCAAACTTTCCTTGTTATTGTAATCTAAAACGATGGCCAAGTAAGTAGATTGGGCTCATTTCTAAAGTAGTTTCTTTAGAAAAGAAACGTCTTCAGTACCGAACACTATACTGTGTGAAATAAGTTAATTGGCTTCTAGGAATCAGTTTAATTTCTACGAAGAAGGTTGAGTGCAGCAAGTTCAAACTTTCCTTGTTAATGTAATCTAAAAAGATGGCCAAGTTAAAAGATTCGCCTGATTTGTAAAGTACTTTGTTGAGAAAACAAACATCTTCATTGCCGAACATTGTACTGTGTGAAATAAGCTCATTCGGTTTTAGGAATCACTTGCTTTCCTACAAAGAAGGTTGAGTGCAGCAAGTTCAAATGTTCCTTGTTAATGTAATCTAAAAAGATACACAACTTAGTAGATTGGCCTCATTTCTAAAGTAGTTTCTTTAGAAAAGAAACATCTTCCGTACCGAACATTGTACTGTGTGAAATAAGTTAATTCGCTTCTAGGAATCAGTTTAATTTCGACGAAGAAGGTTGAGTGCAGCAAGTTCAACCTTTCCTTGTTAATGTAATCTAAAAAGATGGCCAAGTTAGTAGATTCGCCTCATTTGTAAAGTACTTTGTTGAGAAAACAAACATCTTCATTGCGAACATTATACTATGTGAAATAAGCTCATTCGGTTCTAGGAATCAGTTGCTTTCCCACAAAGAAGGTTGAGTGCAGCAAGTTCAAACTTTCCTTGTTAATGTAATCTAAAAATGCACAACCTAGTAGATTGGCCCCATTTCTAATGTAGTTTGTTTACAAAACAAACATCTTCATTACCGAACACTATAGTATATGAAATGAGCTAGTTCGGTTCTAGGAATCACTTGCTTTCCTACGAAGAAGGTTGAGTTTAGCAAGTTCAAACTTTCCTAATTTGTGTAATCTAACAAGATGTCCAAGTTAGTGCATTCACCTCATTTCTAAAGTAGTTTCTTTAGAAAAGAAACATCTTCAGTACTGAACACTGTACTGTGTGAAATAAGGTAAATCGGTTCTAGGAATCAGGTTAATTTCTACGAAGATGGTTGAGTGCAGCAAGTTCAAACTTTCCTTGTTAATGTAATCTAAAAGATGCACAACTTAGTAGATTGGCCTCATTTCTAAAGTGGTTTGTTTACAAAACAAACATCTTCATTACCGAACACTGTACTATGTGAAAAAGCTAGTTCCGTTCTAGGAATCTCTTGCTTTCCTACGAAGAAGGTTGAGTGCAACAAGTTCAAACTTTCTTAGTTTCTCTAATCTAACAAGATGTACAAGTTAGTGTATTTGCCTCATTTCTAAAGTAGTTGCTTTAGAACAGAAACACCTTCAGTACTGAACACTGTACTGTGCGAAATAAGTGAATTTGCTTCTAGGAATCAGTTTAATTTCTACGAAGATGGTTGAGTGCAGCAAGTTCAAACTTTCCTTGTTAATGTAATCTAAAAAGATGGCCAAGGAAGAAGAGTCGCCTCATTTGTAAAGTAGTTTGTTGAGAAAACAAACATCTTCATTGCCAAACATTGTGCTGTGTGAAATAAGCTCATTCGGTTCTAGGAATCAGTTGCTTTCCTACAAAGAAGGTTGAGTGCAACAAGTTCAAACTTTCCTTGTTCATGTAATCTGAAAAGTTGCAAAACTTAGTAGATTGGCCTCATTTCTAAAGTATTTTGTTTACAAAAAAAACATCTTCATTACCGAACACTATACTATGTGAAATGAGCTAGTTCGGTTCTAGGAATCACTTGCTTTCCTACGAATAAAGTTGAGTGCAGCAAGTTCAAACTTTCCTCGTTTGTGTAATCTAACAAGATTTACAAGTTATTGGATTCGTGTCGTTTCTAAAGTGGTTTCCTTATAAAGGAAACATCTTCAGTACTGAACAAGGTACTGTGTGAAATAAGTTAATTCGGTTCTAGGAATCAGGTTCCTTTCTACGAAGATGGTTGAGTGCAGCAAGTTCAAACTTTCCTTGTTAATGTAATCTAAAAAGATGGCCAATTTAGCAGGGTCACCTCATTTTGTAAAGTACTTTGTTGAGAAAACAAACATCTTCATTTCGAACATCGTACTGTGTGAAATAAGCTCATTCGGTTCTAGGAATCAGTTGCTTTACTACAAAGAAGGTTGAGTGCAGCAAGTTCAAACTTTCCTTGTTAATGTAATCTTCAAAGATGGCCAAGTTAGTAGATTCCCCTCATTTGTAAAGTAGTTTGTTGAGAAAACAAACATCTTCATTGCCGAACATTGTACTGTGTGAAATGAGCTCATTCGGTTCTAGGAATCATTTACTTTCCTACAAAGAAGGTTGAGTGCTGCAAGTTCAAACTTTCCTTGTTAATGTAATCTGAAAAGATGCACAACTTAGTAGATTGGCCTCATTTTTAAAGTAGTTTGTTTACAAAACAAACATCTTCATTACCGAAACACTGTACTATGTGAAATGAGCTAGTTCGAATCTAGGAATCACTTGCTTTCCTACGAAGAAGGTTGAGTGCAGCAAGTTCAAACTTTCCTAGTTTGTGTAATCTAAAAAGATGTGCAAGTGAGTGGATTCGCATCATTTCTAAACTACTTTCTTTAGAAAAGAAACATCTTCAGTACCGAACACTGTAATGTGTGAAATAAGTGAATTCACTTCTAGGAATCAGTTTAATTTCTACGAAGATGGTTGAGAGCAGCAATTTCAAACTTTCCTTGTTAATGTAATCTAAAAAAATTGGCCAATTTAGTAGATTCACCTCATTTGTAAAGTAGTTTGTTGAGAAAATTAACATCTTTATTGTGAACATTGTACTGGGTGAAATAAGCTCACTGGGTTCTAGGAATCACTTGCTTTCCTACAAAGAAGGTTGAGTGCAGCAAGTTCAAACTTTCCTTGTTAATGGAATCTAAATAGATGCACAACTTAGTAGATTGGCCTCATTTCCAAAGTAGTTTCTTGAGAAAAGAAACATCTTCAGTACCGAATACTGTACTGTGTGAAATGAGTTAATTAAGCTTGTAGGAATCAGTTTAATTTCTACGAAGATTGTTGAGTGCAGCAAGTTCAAACTTTCCTTGTAAATGGAAACTAAAAAGATGCAGAACTTTGTAGATTAGCCTCATTTCTAGAGTACTTTCTTTAGAAAAGAAACATCTTCAGTACCTAACACTGTACTGTGTGAAATAAGTTAATTCGGTTCTAGGAATCAGTTTCCTTTCTACGAACATGGTTGAGTGCAGCAAGTTCAAACTTTCCTTGTTAATGTAATCTAAAAAGATGGCCAATTTAGCAGGGTCACCTCATTTGTAAAGTACTTTGTTGAGAAAACCAACATCTTCATTGGCCGACATACATTGTACTGTGTGAAATAATCTCATTCGGTTCTAGGAATCAGTAGCTTTCCTACAAAGAAGGTTGAGTGCAGCAAGTTCAAACTTTCCTTGTTAATGTAATCTGAAAAGTTGAACAACTTAGTAGATTGGAATCATTGGTAAAGTAGTTTGTTGAGAAAACAAACATCTTCATTGCCGAACATTGTACTGTGTGAAATAAGCTCATTCGGTTCTAGGAATCATTTACTTTCCTACAAAGAAAGTTGAGTGCAGCAAGTTCAAACTTTCCTTGTTAATGTAATCTGAAAAGATGCACAACTTAGTAGATTGGCCTCATTTCTAAAGTAGTTTGTTTACAAAACAAACATCTTCATTACCGAACACTGTACTATGTGAAATGAGCTAGTTCGAATCTAGGAATCACTTGCTTTCCTACGATGAAGGTTGAGTGCAGCAAGTTCAAACTTTCCTAGTTTGTGTAATCTAACAAGATGTACAAGTGAGTGGATTCGCATCATTTCTAAAGTACTTTCTTTATAAAAGAAACATCTTCAGTACCGAACACTGTAATGTGTGTAATAAGTGAATTCACTTCTAGGAATCAGTATAATTTCTACGAAGATGGTTGAGAGGAGCAATTTCAAACTTTCCTTGTTAATGTAATCTAAAAATTGGCCAATTTAGTAGATTCACCTCATTTGTAAAGTAGTTTGTTGAGAAAATTAACATCTTTATTGCCGAACATTGTACTGTGTGAAATAAGCTCATTGGGTTCTAGGAATCACTTGCTTTCCTACAAAGAAGGTTGAGTGCAGCAAGTTCAAACTTTCCTTGTTAATGGAATCTAAAAAGATGCACAACTTAGTAGATTGGCCTCATTTCCAAAGTAGTTTTTGAGAAAAGAAACATCTTCAGTACCAAACACTGCACTGTGTGAAATGAGTTAATTCGCTTCTAGGAATCAGTTTAATTTCTACGAAGATGGTTGAGTGCAGCAAGTTCAAACTTTCCTTGTTAATGGAATCTAAAAGATGCAGAACTTAGTAGATTAGCCTCATTTCTAGAGTACTTTCTTTAGAAAAGAAACATCTTCAGTACCGAACACTGTACTGTGTGAAATAAGTTAATTCGGTTCTAGGAATCAGTTTCCTTTCTACGAACATGGTTGAGTGCAGCAAGTTCAAACTTTCCTTGTTAATGTAATTTAAAAAGATGGCAAATTTAGCAGGGTCACCTCATTTGTAAAGTACTTTGTTGAGAAAACCAACATCTTCATTGGCGAACATTGTACTGTGTGAAATAAGCTCATTCGATTCTAGGAATCAGTTGCGTTCCTACAAAGAAGGTTGAGTGCAGCAAGTTCAAACTTACCTTGTTAATGTAATCTAAATAGATGCACAACGTAGTAGATTGGCCCCTTTTCTAAAGTAGTTTCTTCAGAAAAGAAACATCTTCAGTACCGAAAACAGTACTGTGTGAAATAAGTTAATTCGCTTCTAGGAATCAGGTTAATTTCTACGAAGAAGGTTGAGTGCAGCAAGTTCAAACTTTCCTTGTTAATGTAATCTAAAAAGATGGCCAAGTTAGAAGGTTCGCCTCATTTGTAAAGTACTTTTTGTGGAAACAAACATCTTCATTGCCGAACATTGTACTGTGTGAAATAAGCTCATTCGGTTCTAGGAATCAGTTCCTTTCCCACAAAGAAGGTTGAGTGCAGCAAGTTCAAACATTCCTTGTTAATATCATCTGAAAAGATGCACAACTTAGTAGATTGGCCTCATTTCTAAAGTAGTTTGTTTAGAAAACAAACATCTTCATTACCGAACACTGTACTATGTGAAATGAGCTAGTTCGATTCTAGGAATCACTTGCTCTCCTACGAAGAAGGTTGAGTACAGCAAGTTCAAACTTTCCTAGATTGTGTAATCTAACAAGATCTACACGTTAGTGGATTCGCCTCATTTCTAAAGTAGTTTCTTTAGAAAAGAAACATCTTCAGTACCGAACACTGTACTGTGTGAAGTAAGTAAATTCGCTTCTAGGAATCAGTTTAATTTCTACGAAGATGGTTGAGAGCAGCAATTTCAAACTTTCCTTGTTAATGTAATCTAAAAAATTGGCCAAGTTAGTACATTCGCCTCATTTGTAAAGTAGTTTGTTGAGAAAATTAACATCTTTATTGCCGAACATTGTACTGTGTGAAATAAGCTCATTGGGTTCTAGGAATCACTTGGTTTCCTACAAAGAAGGTTGAGTGCAGCAAGTTCAAACTTTCCTTGTTAATGGAATCTAAAAAGATGCACAACTTAGTAGATTGGCCTCGTTTCCAAAGTAGTTTCTTGAGAAAAGAAACATCTTCAGTACCGAACACTGTACTGTGTCAAATGAGATAATTCGCTTCTAGGAATCAGTTTAACTTCCACGAAGATGGTTGAGTGCAGCATGTTCAAACTTTCCTTGTTAATGGAATCTAAAAAGATGTACAACTTAGTACATTAGCCTCATTTCTAGAGTACTTTCTTTAGACAAGAAACATCTTCAGTACCGAACACTGTACTGTGTGAAATAAGTTAATTCGGTTCTAGGAATCAGTTTCCTTTCTACGAAGATGGTTGAGTTTAGCAAGTTCAATCTTTCCTTGTTAATAAAATCTAAAAAGATGTCCAAGTTAGTAGATTCGCCTCCTTTCTAAAGTAGTTTCTTTACAAAACAAACCTAAATTGCCAAACTTTGTACTGTGTGAAATGAGGTAATTCGGTTCTAGGAATCAGTGTACTTTCTACGAAGATGGTTGAGTTTAGCAAGTTCAAACTTTCCTTGTTAATGTGCTCTAAAAAAGATGTCCAAGTTAGTAGATTTGCCTCATTGGTAAAGTAGTTTGTTGAGAAAACAAACGCCTTCATTGCTGAACATTGTACTGTGTGAAAAAAGGTAATTTAGTTCTACAATTCAGTTGCTTTCCTACAAAGAGGGTTGAGTGAAGCCAGTTCAAACATTCCTTGTTAATGTAATCTACAAAGATGCACAACTTAGTAGATTGCTCTCATTTCTAAAGTAGTCTCTTTAGAAAAGAAACATAATCAGTACCGCATACTGTACTGTGTTAAATAAGTGAATTCGCTTCTAGGAATCAGTTTAATTTCTATGAAGAAGGTTGAGTGCAGCAAGTTCAAACTTTCCTTGTTAATGTAGTCTAAAAAATGGCCAAGTTAGAAGATTCGCCCCATTTGTAAAGTACTTTGTTGAGAAAACAAACATCTTCATTGCTGAACATTTTACTGTGTGAATTAAGCTCATTCGGTTCTAGGAATCAGTTGCTTTCCTACAAAGAAGGTTGAGTGCAGCAAGTTCAAACTTTCCTAGTTTGTGTAATCTAACAAGATGTACAAGTTAGTGGAATCGCCTCATTTCTAAAGTAGTTTGTTTAGAAAACAAACATCTTCATTACTGAACACTGTACTATGTGAAATAAGCTAGTTCCGTTCTAGGAATCACTTGCTTTCCTATGAAGAAGGTTGAGTGCAGCAAGTTCAAACTTTCCTAGTTTGTGTAATCTAACAAGATGTACAAGTTAGTGGATTCCCTCATTTCTAAAGTAGTTTCTTCAGAAAAGAAACATATTCAGTACTGAACTCTATACTGTGTGAAATAAGTGAATTCGCTTCTAGGAATCAGTTTAATTTCTACGAAGATGGTTGAGTGTAGCAAGTTCAAACTTGCCTTGTTAATGTAATCTAAAAGATGGCCAAGTTAGTAGATTCGCCTCATTTGTAAAGTAGTTTGTTTAGAAAACAAACATCTTCATTGCCAAACATTGTACTGTGTGAAATAAGCTCATTCAGTATTAGGAATCAGGTTCTTTCCTACAAAGAAGGTTGAGTGCAGCAAGTTCAAACTTTCCTAGTTTGTGTAATCTAACAAGATGTACAAGTTAGTGGAATCGCCTCATTTCTAAAGTAGTTTGTTTACAAAACATCCATCTTCATTACCGAAAACTATACTATTTGAAATGAGCTAGTTCGGTTCTACGAATTACTAGTTTTCCTACGAAAAAGGTTGAGTGCAGCAAGTTCAAACTTTCCTAGTTTGTGTAATCTAACAAGATGTACAAGTTAGTGCATTCGCCTCATTTCTAAAGTAGTTTCTTTAGAAAAGAAACATCTTAAGTACTGAACACTGTACTGTGTGAAATAAGGTAAATCGGTTCTAGGAATCAGTTTAATTTCCACGAAGATGGTTGAGTGCAGCAAGTTCAAACTTTCCTTGTTAATGTAATATAAAAAGGTGCACAACTTAGTAGATTGGCCTCATTTCTAAAGTAGTTTGTTTACAAAACAAACATCTTCATTACCGACGACTATACTATGTGAAATGAGCTAGTTAGGTTCTAGGAATCACTTGCTTTCCTACGATGAAGGATGAGTGCAGCAAATTCAAACTTTCCTCGTTTGTGTAATCTAACAAGATGTACAAGTTAGTGGGTTCGCATCATTTCCAAAGTGGTTTCTTTAGAAAAGAAACATCTTCAGTACTGAACACTGTACTGTGTGAAAAAGTTAATTCGGTTCTAGGAATCAGTTTCCTTTCTGCGAAGATGGTTGAGTGCAGCAAGTTCAAACTTTCCTTGTTAACGTAATCTAAAAAGATGGCCAAGTTAGCAGAGTCACCTCATTTGTAAAATAGTTTGTTGAGAAAATTAACATCTTTATAGCCGAACATTGTACTGTGTGAAATAAGCTCATTCGGTTCTAGGAATCACTTGTTTTCCTACAAAGAAGGTTGAGTGCAGCAAGTTCAAACTTTCCTTGTTAATGTAATCTAAAAAGATGCACAACTTAGTAGATTAGCATCATTTCTTAAGTAGTTTGTTTAGAAGAGAAACATCTTCAGTACCGAACACTGTACTGTGTGAAATGAGTTAATTCGCTTCTAGGAATCAGTTTAATTTCTGTGAAGATGGTTGAGTGCAGCAAGTTCAAAGTTTCCTAGTTTGTGTAATCTAACAAGATGTAGAAGTTAGTGGATTCGCCTCATTTCTAAATTAGTTTCTTTAGAAAACAAACATCTTCAGTACCGAACACAGTACTGTGTGAAATAAGTTAATTCGGTTCTAGGAATCAGTTTCCTTTCTACGAAGATGGTTGAGTTTAGCAAGTTCAAACTTTCCTTGTTAATGTAATCTAAAAAGATGTCCAAGTTAGTAGATTGGCCCCATTGGTAAAGTAGTTTGTTGAGAAAACAAACATCTTCATTGCCGAACATTGTACTGTGTGAACAAAGCTAATTTAGTTCTAGAATTCAGTTGCTTTCCTACAAAGAAGGTTGAGTGCAGCCAGTTCAAACTTTCCTTGTTAATGTAATCTAAAAGATGCACAACTTAGTAGATTGGCTTCATTTCTCAAGTAGTTTCATTAGAAAAGAAACATCTTCAGTACTGAACACTGTACTATGTGAAATAAGTTAAATCGCTTCTAGGAATCAGTTTAACTTCTACGAAGAAGGTTGAGTGCAGCAAGTTCAAACTTTCCTTGTTAATGTAATCTAAAAAGATGGCCAAGTTAGAAGATTCGCCTCATTTGTAAAGTACTTTGTTGAGAAAAGAAACATCTTCATTGCGAACATTGTACTGTGTGAAATAAGCTCATTCAGTTCTAGGAATCAGTGGCTTTCCTACAAAGAAGGTTGAGTGCAGCATTTCAAACGTTCCTTGTTAATGTAATCTGAAAAGATGCACAACTTAGTAGATTGGCCTCATTTCTAACGTAGTTTTTTAGAAAACAAACATCTTCATTACCGAACACTGTACTATGTGAAATGAGCAAGTTCGATTCTAGGAATCACTTGCTTTCCTATGAAGAAGGTTGAGTCCAGCAAGTTCAAACTTTCCTAGTCTGTGTAATCAAACCAGATGTACAAGTTAGTGGAATCGCCTCATTGCTAAAGTAATTTCTTTAGAAAAGAAATATCTTCAGTTCGAACACTGTACTGTGTGAAATAAGTGAATTCGCTTCTAGGAATCAGTTTAATTTCTACGAAGATGGTTGAGTGCAGCAAGATCAAACTTTCCTTGTTAATGTAATCTAAAAAGATGGCCAACTAAGTAGATTCACCTCATTTGTAAAGTAGTTTGTTGAGAAAATTAACATCTTTATTGCCGAACATTGTACTGTGTGAAATAAGCTCATTTGGTTCTAGGAATGACTTGCTTTCCTACAAAGAAGGTTGAGTGTAGCAAGTTCAAACTTTCCTTGTTAATGTAATCTGAAAAGTTGCACAACTTAGTAGATTGGCCTCATTTCTAAAGTAGTTTCTTTAGAAAAGAAACATCTTCAGTACCGAACACTGTAGTGTGTGAAATGAGTTAATTTCGCTTCTTGGAATCAGTTTAATTCCAAAGAAGATGGTTGAGTGCAGCAAGTACTAACTTTCCTAGTTTGTGTAATCTAACAAGATGTACAAGTTAGTGGATTCGCCTCACTTCTAAAGTAGTTTCTTTAGAAAAGAAATATCTTCAGTACCGAACACTGTACTGTGTGAAATAAGTTAATTAGCTTCTAGGAATCAATTTAATTTCTACGAAGAAGGTTGAGTTCAGCAAGTTGAAACTTTCCTTTTTAATGTAATCCAAAATGATGGCCACGTTAGTAGATTCGCCTCATGTGTAAACTAGTTTGTGTAGAAAACAAACATCTTCATTGCCGAACATTGTACTGTGTGAAATAAGCTCATTCGGTTTTAGGAATCAGTTGCTTTCCTACAAAGAAGGTTGAGTGCAGCAAGTTCAAACTTTCCTAGTTTGTCTAATATAACAAGATGTACAAGTTAGTGGACTCGCCTCATTTCTAAAGTAGTTTCTTTAGAAAAGAAACATCTTCAGTAATGTACACTGTACTGTGTGAAATAAGTGAATTCGCTTCTTGGAATCAGTTTAATTTCTACGAAGATGGTTGAGTGCAGCAAGTTCAAACTTTCCTTGTTAATGTAATCTAACAGGATGGCCAAGATAGTAGATTCGCCTCATTTGTAAAGCAGTTTGTTGAAAAAATTAACATCTTTATTGCTGAACATTGTACTGTGTGAAATAAGCTCATTCAGTTCTAGGAATCACTTGCTTTCCTACAAAGAAGGTTGAGTGCAGCCAGTTCAAACTTTCCTTGTTAATGTAATATAAAAGATGTACGACTTAGTAGATTGGACTCATTTCTAAAGAAGTTTCTTTAGAAAAGAAACATATTCAGTACCGCACAATGTACTGTGTGAAATAAGTTAATTCGCTTCTAGGAATCAGTTTAATTTCTACGAAGAAGGTTGAGTGCAGCAAGTTCAAACTTTCCTAGTTTGTGTAATCTAACAAGATGTACAAGTTATTGCATTCGCCTCATTTCTAAAGTAGTTTCTTTAGAAAAGAAACATCTTCAGTACCGAACACTGTACTGTGTGAAATAAGTTAATTCGCTTCTAGGAATCAGTTTAATTTCTACGAAGATGGTTGAGTGCAGCAAGTTCAAACTTTCCTTGTTAATGTAATCTAAAAAGATGGCCAAGTTAGAAGATTCGCCTCATTTGTAAAGTACTTTGTTGAGGAAACAAATATCTTCATTGCCGAACATTGTACTGTGTGAAATAAGCTCATTCGGTTCTAGGAATCAGTTGCTTTCCTACAAAGAAGGTTGAGTGCAGCAAGTTCAAACTTTCCTTGTTAATGTAATCTAAAAAGATGGCCAAGTTAGTAGATTCGCCTCATTTGTAAAGTAGTTTGTTGAGAAAACAAACATCTTCATTGCCGAACATTGTACTGTGTGAAATAAGCTCATTCGGTTCTAGGAATCACTTGCTTTCCTACAAAGAAGGTTGAGTGCAGCAAGTTCAAACTTTCCTTGTTAATGTAATCTGAAAAGTTGCACAACTTAGTAGATTGGCCTCATTTCTAAAGCAGTTTCTTTAGAAAACAAACATCTTCATTACGAACACTGTACTATGTGAAATGAGCTAGTTCGATTGTAGGAATCACTTGCTTTCCTACGAAGAAGGTTGAGTACAGCAAGTTCAAACTTTCCTAGTTTGTGTAATCTAACAAGATGTACAAGTTAGTGGATTCGCTTCATTTCTAAAGTAGTTTCTTTAGAAAAGAAACATCTTCAGTACCGAACACTGTACTGTGTGAAATAAGTGAATTCGTTTCTATGAATCACTTGCTTTCCTACAAAGAAGGTTGAGTGCAGCAAGTTCAAACTTTCTTGTTAATGTAATCTGAAAACTTGCACAAGTTAGTAGATTCACTTCCCTTCCAAAATAGTTTCTTTAGAAAAGAAACATCTTCAGTACCGAACACTGTACTGTGTGAAATGAGTAAATTCGCTTCTAGGAATCAGTTTAAATTGTAAGAAGATGGTTGAGTGCAGCAAGTTCAAACTTTCCCAGTTTGTCTAATCTAACAAGATGTACAAGTTAGTGGATTCGCATCATTTCAAAATTAGTTTCTTTAGAAAACAAACATGTTCATTGCCGAACACTGTACTGTGTGAAATAAGTTAATTCAGTTCTAGGAATCAGTTTTCCTGTCTACGAAGATGGTTGAGTTTAGCAAGTTCAAACTTTCCTTGTTAATGTAATCTAAAAAGATGTCCAAGTTAGTAGCTACGCCTCATTTCTAAAATAGTTTCTTTAGAAAACAAACCTAAATTGCCAAACTTTGTACTGTGTGAAATGAGCTAATTCGGTTCTAGGAATCAGTGTACTTTCTACGAAGATGGTTGAGTTCAGAAAGTTCAAACTTTCTTTGTTAATGTGCTCTAAAAAGATGTCCAAGTTAGTAGATTTGCCTCATTGTTAAAGTAGTTTGTTGAGAAAACAAACATCTTCATTGCCGAACATTGTACTGTGTGAAATAAGCTCATTTGGTTCTAGGAAACACTGGCTTTCCTAAAACGAAGGTTGAGTGCAGCAAGTTCAAACTTTCCCTGTTAATGTAATCTAAAACGATGGCCAAGTTAGTAGATTCGCCTCATTTGTAAAGTAGTTTGTTTAGAAAATTAACATCTTTATTGTCGAACATTGTACTGTGTGAAATAAGCTCATTCAGTTCTAGGAATCACTTGCTTTCCTACAAAGAAGGTTGAGTGCAGCAAGTTCAAACTTTCCTTGTTAATGTAATCTGAAAAGTTGGACAAATTAGTAGATTGGCCTCATTTCTAAAGTAGTTTCTTTAGAAAAGAAACATCTTCAGTACCGAACACTGTACTGTGTGAAATAAGGTAATTCGGTTCTATGAATCAGTTTAATTTCTACGAAGATGGTTGAGTGCAGCAAGTTCAAACTTTCCTTGTTAATGTAATCTAAAAGATGCAAAACATAGTAGATTGGCCTCATTTCTAAAGTAGTTTGTTTACAAAGCAAACATCTTCATTACCGAACACTATACTATGTGAAATGGGCTACTTGGTTCTAGGAATCACTTGCTTTCCTACGAAGAAGGTTGAGTGCAGCAAGTTCAAACTTTCCTCGTTTGTGTAATCTAACAAGATGTACAAGTTAGTGGATTTGCGTCGTTTCTAAAGAGGTTTCTTTAGAAAACAAACATCTTCAGTACCGAACACTGTACTGTTTGAAATAAGTTAATTCAGTTGTAGGAATCAGTTTCCTTTCTACGAAGATGGTTGAGTGCAGCAAGTTCAAACTTTCCTTGTTAATGTAATCTGAAAAGTTGCACAACTTAGTAGATTAGCCTCATTTCTAAAGCAGTTTCTTTAGAAAAGAAACATCTTCAGTACCGAACACTGTACTGTTTGAAATGAATTAATTCGCTTCTCGGAATCAGTTTAGTTTCTACGAAGATGGTTGAGTGCAGCAAGTTCAACCTTTCTTAGTTTGTGTAATCTAACAAGATGTACAAGTTAGTGGATTAGCGTCATTTCTAAATTAGTTTCTTTAGAAAACAAACGTCTTCAGTACCGAACACTGTACTGTGTGAAATAAGTTTATTCGGTTCTAGGAATCAGTTTCCTTTCTACGAAGATGGTTCAGTTTAGCAAGTTCAAACTTTCCTTCTTAATGTAATCTAAAAAGATGTCCAAGTCAGTAGATTTGCCTCATTGGTAAAGTAGTTTGTTGAGAAAACAAACACCTTCATTGCCGAACATTGTACTGTGTGAACAAAGCTAATTTAGTTAAAGAATTCAGTTGATTTCCTACAAAGAAGGTTGAGTGCAGCCAGTTCAAACTTTCCTTGTTAATGTAACTAAAAAGATGCAAGACTTAGTAGATTGGCCTCATTTCTAAAGTAGTTTCTTTGGAAAAGAAACATCTTCATTACCAAACACTGTACTGTGTGAAATATGTTAATTCGCTTCCAGGAATCAGTTTAATTTCTACGAAGAAGGTTGAGTGCAGCAGGTTCAAACTTTCCTTGTTAATGTAATCTAAAAAGATTGCCAAGTGAGAAGATTCGCCTCATTTGTAAAGTACTTTGTTGAGAAAACAAATATCTTCATTGCGAACATTGTACTGTGTGAAATAAGCTCATTCGGTTCTCGGAATAAGTGGCTTTCCTACAAAAGGTTGAGTGCAGCAAGTTCAAACTTTCCTTGTTAATGTAATCTAAAAAGATGGCCAATTTAGTAGATTCGCCACATTTGTAAAGTAAATTTTTTTGTAGAAAACAAAAATCTTCATTACCGAACACTGCACTATGTGAAATAAGCTGGTTCCGTTCTAAGAATCACTTGCTGTCTTACGAAGAACTTTGAGTGCAGCAAGTTCAAACTTGCCTAGTTTGTGTAATCTAACAAGATGTACAAGTTATTGGATTCGCCTCAATTCTAAAGTAGTTTCTTAAGAAAAGAAACATCTTCAGTACCGAACACTGTACTGTGTGAAATAAGTTAATTCGCTTCTAGGAATCAGTTTAATTTCTATGAAGAAGGTTGAGTGAATCAAGTTCAAAATTTCCTTGTTAATGTAATCTAAAAAGATGGCCAAGTTAGTAGATTCGCCTCATTTGTAAAGTAGTTTGTTGAGAAAATTAACATCTTTATTGTCGAACATTGTACTGTGTGAAATAAGCTCATTCGGATCTAGGAATCAGTGGCTTTCCTACAAAGAAGGCTGAGTGCAGCAAGTTGAAACATTCCTAGTTTGTGTAATGTAACAAGATGTACAAGTTAGTGGATTCGCCTCATTTCTAAAGTGGTTTCTTCAGAAAAGAAACATCTACAGTACCGAACACTGTACTGTGTGAAATAAGTGAATTCTCTTCTAGGAATCAGTTTAATTTCTACGAAGATGCTTGAGTGCAGCAAGTTCAAACTTTCCTTGTTAATGTAATCTAAAAAGATGGCCAAGTTAGTAGATTCGCCTCATTTGTAAAGTAGTTTGTTGAGAAAATTAACATCTTTATTGCCAAACATTGTACTGTGTGAAATAAGCTCATTCGGTTCTAGGAATCACTTGCTTTCCTACAAAGAATGTTGAGTGCAGCAAGTTCAAATTTTCCTTGTTAATGTAATCTGAAAAGTTGCACAACTTAGTAGATTGGCCTCATTTCTAAAGTAGTTTCTTTAGAAAACAAACCTAAATTGCCAAACTTTGTACTGTGTGAAATGAGCTAATTCGGTTCTAGGAATCAGTTTACTTTCTCCGAAGATGGTTGAGTTTAGCAAGTTCAAACTTTCCTTGTTAATGTAATCTACAAAGATGTCTAAGTTAGTAGATTCGCCTCATTTCTAAAGTATTGTCTTTAGAAAACAAACCTAAATAGCCAAACTTTGTACTGTGTGAAATGAGCTAATTCGGTTCTAGGAATCAGTTTACTTTCTACGAAGATGGTTGAGTTTAGCAAGTTCAAACTTTCCTTGTTAATGTGCTCTAAAAAGATGTCCAAGTTAGTAGATTTGCCTCATTGGTAAAGTAGTTTGTTGAGAAAACAAACATCTTCATTGCGAACATTGTACTGTGTGAACAAAGCTAATTTAGTTCTAGAATTCAGTTGCTTTCCTACAAAGAAGGTTGAGTGCAGCCAGTTCAAACTTTCCTGGTTAATGGAATCTAAAAAGATGTACGACTTAGTAGATTGGCCTCATTTCTAAAGAATTTTCTTTAGAAAAGAAACATCTTCAGTACCGAACACTGTACTGTGTGAAATAAGTGAATTCGCTTCTAGGAATCAGTTTAATTTCTACGAAGAAGGTTGAGTGCAGCAAGTTCAAACTTTCCTTGTTAATGTAATCTAAAAAGATGGACAAGTTAGAAGATTCGCCTCATTTGTAAAAGTACTTTGTTGAGGAAACAAATATCTTCATTGCCGAACATTGTACTGTATGAAATAAGCTCATTCGTTTCTAGGAATCAGTTGCTGTCCTACAAAGAAGGTTGAGTGCAGCAAGTTCAAACTTTCCTTGTTAATGTAATCTAAAAAGATGGCCAAGGTAGTAGATTCGCCTCATTTGTAAAGTAGTTTGTTGAGAAAACAAACATCTTCATTGCCGAACATTGTACTGTGTGAAATAAGCTCATTAGGTTCTAGGAATCAGTTGCTTTCCTACAAAGAAGGTTGAGTGCAGCAAGTTCAAACTTTCCTTGTTAATGTAATCTGAAAAGATGCACAACTTAGTAGATTGGCCTCATTTCTAAAGTAGTTTCTTTAGAAAACAAACATCTTCATTACCGAACACTGTACTATGTGAAATGAGCTAGTTCGATTCTAGGAATCACTTGCTTTCCTATTAAGAAGTTTGAGTGCAGCAAGTTCAAACTTTCCTAGTTTGTGTAATCTAACAAGATGTACAAGTTAGTGGATTCGCCTCATTTCTAAAGTAGTTTCTTTAGGAAAGAAACATCTTCAGTACCGAACACTGTACTGTGTGAAATAAGTGAATTCGGTTCTAGGAATCACTTGCTTTCCTACAAAGAAGGTTGAGTGCAGCAAGTTCAAACTTTCCTTGTTAATGTAATCTGAAAAGATGCACAAGTTAGTAGATTGGGCTCCATTCCACAATAGTTTCTTTAGAAAAGAAACATCTTCAGTACCGAACACTGTACTGTGTGAAATGAGTTAATTCGCTTCTAGGAATCAGTGTAATTTCTACGAAGATGGTTGAGTGCAGCAAGTTCAAACTTTCCTAGTTTGTGTAATCTAACAAGATGTACAAGTTAGTGGATTCGCATCATTTCTAAATAAGTTTCTTTAGAAAAGAAACATCTTCATTACCGAACACTGTACTGTGTGAAATAAGTTAATTCAGTTCTAGGAATCAGTTTCCTTACAACGAAGAAGGTTGAGTTTAGCAAGTTCAAACTTTCCTTGTTAATGTAATCTGAAAAGTTGCACAACTTAGTAGATTGGCCTCATTTCTAAAGCAGTTTCTTTAGAAAACAAACATCTTCATTACGAACACTGTACTATGTGAAATGAGCTAGTTCGATTGTAGGAATCACTTGCTTTCCACGAAGAAGAAGGTTGAGTACAGCAAGTTCAAACTTTCCTAGTTTGTGTAATCTAACAAGATGTACAAGTTAGTGGATTCGCCTTCATTTCTAAAGTAGTTTCTTTAGAAAAGAAACATCTTCAGTACCGAACACTGTACTGTGTGAAATAAGTGAATTCGTTTCTATGAATCACTTGCTTTCCTACAAAGAAGGTTGAGTGCAGCAAGTTCAAACTTTCTTGTTAATGTAATCTGAAAAAACTTGCACAAGTTAGTAGATTCACTTTCCTTCCAAAATAGTTTCTTTAGAAAAGAAACATCTTCAGTACCGAACACTGTACTGTGTGAAATGAGTAAATTCGTTTCTAGGAATCAGTTTAAATTGTAAGAAGATGGTTGAGTGCAGCAAGTTCAAACTTTCCCAGTTTGTCTAATCTAACAAGATGTACAAGTTAGTGGATTCGCATCATTTCAAAATTAGTTTCTTTAGAAAACAAACATGTTCATTACCGAACACTGTACTGTGTGAAATAAGTTAATTCAGTTCTAGGAATCAGTTTCCTGTCTACGAAGATGGTTGAGTTTAGCAAGTTCAAACTTTCCTTGTTAATGTAATCTAAAAAGATGTCCAAGTTAGTAGCTACGCCTCATTTCTAAAATAGTTTCTTTAGAAAAACAAACCTAAATTGCCAAACTTTGTACTGTGTGAAATGAGCTAATTCGGTTCTAGGAATCAGTGTACTTTCTACAAAGATGGTTGAGTTCAGAAAGTTCAAACTTTCTTTTGTTAATGTGCTCTAAAAAGATGTCCAAGTTAGTAGATTTGCCTCATTGTTAAAGTAGTTTGTTGAGAAAACAAACATCTTCATTGCCGAACATTGTACTGTGTGAAATAAGCTCATTTGGTTCTAGGAAACACTGGCTTTCCTAAAACGAAGGTTGAGTGCAGCAAGTTCAAACTTTCCCTGTTAATGTAATCTAAAAGATGGCCAAGTTAGTAGATTCGCCTCATTTGTAAAGTAGTTTGTTTAGAAAATTAACATCTTTATTGTCGAACATTGTACTGTGTGAAATAAGCTCATTCAGTTCTAGGAATCACTTGCTTTCCTACAAAGAAGGTTGAGTGCAGCAAGTTCAAACTTTCCTTGTTAATGTAATCTGAAAAGTTGGACAAATTAGTAGATTGGCCTCATTTCTAAAGTAGTTTCTTTAGAAAAAGAAACATCTTCATTACCGAAACACTGTACTGTGTGAAATAAGGTAATTCGGTTCTATGAATCAGTTTAATTTCTACGAAGATGGTTGAGTGCAGCAAGTTCAAACTTTCCTTGTTAATGTAATCTAAAAAGATGCAAAACATAGTAGATTGGCCTCATTTCTAAAGTAGTTTGTTTACAAAGCAAACATCTTCATACCGAACACTATACTATGTGAAATGGGCTACTTCGGTTCTAGGAATCACTTGCTTTCCTCTGAAGAAGGTTGAGTGCAGCAAGTTCAAACTTTCCTCGTTTGTGTAATCTAACAAGATGTACAAGTTAGTGGATTTGCCTCGTTTCTAAAGAGGTTTCTTTAGAAAACAAACATCTTCAGTACCGAACACTGTACTGTTTGAAATAAGTTAATTCAGTTGTAGGAATCAGTTTCCTTTCTACGAAGATGGTTGAGTGCAGCAAGTTCAAACTTTCCTTGTTAATGTAATCTGAAAAGTTGCACAACTTAGTAGATTAGCCTCATTTCTAAAGCAGTTTCTTTAGAAAAGAAACATCTTCAGTACCGAACACTGTACTGTTTGAAATGAATTAATTCGGTTCTAGGAATCAGTTTAGTTTCTACGAAGATGGTTGAGTGCAGCAAGTTCAACCTTTCTTAGTTTGTGTAATCTAACAAGATGTACAAGTTAGTGGATTCGCGTCATTTCTAAATTAGTTTCTTTAGAAAACAAACGTCTTCAGTACCGAACACTGTACTGTGTGAAATAAGTTTATTCGGTTCTAGGAATCAGTTTCCTTTCTACAAAGATGGTTCAGTTTAGCAAGTTCAAACTTTCCTTCTTAATGTAATCTAAAAAGATGTCCAAGTCAGTAGATTTGCCTCATTGGTAAAGTAGTTTGTTGAGAAAACAAACACCTTCATTGCCGAACATTGTACTGTGTGAACAAAGCTAATTTAGTTAAAGAATTCAGTTGATTTCCTACAAAGAAGGTTGAGTGCAGCCAGTTCAAACTTTCCTTGTTAATGTAACCTAAAAGATGCAAGACTTAGTAGATTGGCCTCATTTCTAAAGTAGTTTCTTTGGAAAAGAAACATCTTCATTACCAAACACTGTACTGTGTGAAATATGTTAATTCGGTTCCAGGAATCAGTTTAATTTCTACAAAGAAGGTTGAGTGCAGCAGGTTCAAACTTTCCTTGTTAATGTAATCTAAAAAGATTGCCAAGTTAGAAGATTCGCCTCATTTGTAAAGTAGTTTGTTGAGAAAACAAATATCTTCATTGCCGAACATTGTACTGTGTGAAATAAGCTCATTCGGTTCGGAATCAGTGGCTTTCCTACAAAAGGTTGAGTGCAGCAAGTTCAAACTTTCCTTGTTTAATGTAATCTAAAAAGATGGCCAATTTAGTAGATTCGCCACATTTGTAAAGTAAGTTTTTTTGAGAAAACAAAAATCTTCATTACCGAACACTGCACTATGTGAAATAAGCTGGTTCCGTTCTAAGAATCACTTGCTGTCTTACGAAGAAGGTTGAGTGCAGCAAGTTCAAACTTTCCTAGTTTGTGTAATCTAACAAGATGTACAAGTTATTAGATTCGCCTCATTTCTAAAGTAGTTTCTTAAGAAAACAAACATCTTCATTACCGAACATTGTACTGTGTGAAATAAGTTAATTCGGTTCTAGGAATCAGTTTAATTTCTATGAAGAAGGTTGAGTGCATCAAGTTCAAACTTTCCTTGTTAATGTAATCTAACAAGATGTACAAGTTAGTAGATTCGCCTCATTTCTAAAGTAGTTTGTTGAGAAAACAAACATCTTTATTGTATTCGAACATTGTACTGTGTGAAATAAGCTAATTCGGTTCTAGGAATCACTTGCTTTCCTACAAAGAAGGTTGAGTGCAGCAAGTTCAAACTTTCCTAGTTTGTGTAATCTAACAAGATGTACAAGTTAGTAGATTCGCCTCATTTCTAAAGTAGTTTCTTCAGAAAACAAACATCTTCATTGCCGAACACTGTACTGTGTGAAATAAGCTAATTCGGTTCTAGGAATCAGTTTAATTTCCTACAAAGAAGGTTGAGTGCAGCAAGTTCAAACTTTCCTAGTTAATGTAATCTAACAAGATGGCCAAGTTAGTAGATTCGCCTCATTTCTAAAGTAGTTTCTTGAGAAAAACAAACATCTTCATTGCCAAACATTGTACTGTGTGAAATAAGCTCATTCGGTTCTAGGGAATCACTTGCTTTCCTACAAAGAATGTTGAGTGCAGCAAGTTCAAATTTTCCTTGTTAATGTAATCTGCACAAAAGATGTTTCTTTAGTACAAACTTTGTTAGAAATAGATTCGGTTCTCATTTCTAAGAGTAGTTCAAACTTTCTTTAATGTAAAACAAAGATGTAAAGTTAGCCAAACATTTTGTACTTTGTGAAAACTTTTGTACTGTGTGAAATGAGCTTCGGTTCTAGGAATCAGTTTACTTTCTACGAAGATGGTTGAGTTTAGCAAGTTCAAACTTTCCTTGTTAATGTGCTCTAAAAAGATGTCCAAGTTAGTAGATTTGCCTCATTGGTAAAGTAGTTTGTTGAGAAAACAAACATCTTCATTGCGAACATTGTACTGTGTGAACAAAGCTAATTTAGTTCTAGAATTCAGTTGCTTTCCTACAAAGAAGGTTGAGTGCAGCCAGTTCAAACTTTCCTGGTTAATGGAATCTAAAAAGATGTACGACTTAGTAGATTGGCCTCATTTCTAAAGAATTTTCTTTAGAAAAGAAACATCTTCAAAATTTAACACTGTACTGTGTGAAATAAGTGAATTCGCTTCTAGGAATCAGTTTAATTTCTACGAAGAAGGTTGAGTGCAGCAAGTTCAAACTTTCCTTGTTAATGTAATCTAAAAAGATGGACAAGTTAGAAGATTCGCCTCATTTGTAAAGTACTTTGTTGAGGAAACAAATATCTTCATTGCACACCGAACATTGTACTGTATGAAATAAGCTCATTCGTTTCTAGGAATCAGTTGCTGTCCTACAAAGAAGGTTGAGTGCAGCAAGTTCAAACTTTCCTTGTTAATGTAATCTAAAAAGATGGCCAAGGTAGTAGATTCGCCTCATTTGTAAAGTAGTTTGTTGAGAAAACAAACATCTTCATTGCCGAACATTGTACTGTGTGAAATAAGCTCATTAGGTTCTAGGAATCAGTTGCTTTCCTACAAAGAAGGTTGAGTGCAGCAAGTTCAAACTTTCCTTGTTAATGTAATCTAAAAAAGATGTACAACTTAGTAGATTGGCCTCATTTCTAAAGTAGTTTCTTTAGAAAACAAACATCTTCATTACACTAACACTGTACTATGTGAAATGAGCTAGTTCGATTCTAGGAATCACTTGCTTTCCTATTAAGAAGTTTGAGTGCAGCAAGTTCAAACTTTCCTAGTTTGTGTAATCTAACAAGATGTACAAGTTAGTGGATTCGCCTCATTTCTAAAGTAGTTTCTTTAGAAAAGAAACATCTTCAGTACCGAACACTGTACTGTGTGAAATAAGTGAATTCGGTTCTAGGAATCACTTGCTTTCCTACAAAGAAGGTTGAGTGCAGCAAGTTCAAACTTTCCTTGTTAATGTAATCTGAAAAGATGCACAACTTAGTAGATTGGGCTCCATTCCACAATAGTTTCTTTAGAAAAGAAACATCTTCAGTACCGAACACTGTACTGTGTGAAATGAGTTAATTCGCTTCTAGGAATCAGTGTAATTTCTACGAAGATGGTTGAGTGCAGCAAGTTCAAACTTTCCTAGTTTGTGTAATCTAACAAGATGTACAAGTTAGTGGATTCGCATCATTTCTAAATAAGTTTCTTTAGAAAAGAAACATCTTCATTACGAACACTGTACTGTGAAATAAGTTAATTCAGTTCTAGGAATCAGTTTCCTTTTGACGAAGAAGGTTGAGTTTAGCAAGTTCAAACTTTCCTTGTTAATGTAATCTAAAAAGATGTCCAAGTTAGTAGATACGCCTCATTTCTAAAGTAGTTTCTTTAGAAAACAAAGCTAAATTGCCAAACTTTGTACTGTGTGAAATGAGATAATTCGGTTCTAGGAATCAGTTTATTTTCTCACGAAGATGGTTGAGTTTAGCAAATTCAAACTTTCCTTGTTAATGTGATCTAAAAAGATGTCCAAGTTAGTAGATTTGCCACATTGGTAAAGTAGTTTGTTGAAAACAAACATCTTCTTTGCCGAACATTGTACTGTGTGAACAAAGCTAATTTAGTTCTAGAATTCAGTTGCTTTCCTACAAAGATGGTTGAGTGCAGCAAGTTCAAAGTTTCCTTGTTAATGTAATCTAAAAAGATGGCCAAGTTAGTAGATTCGCCTCATTTGTAAAGTAGTTTGTGTAGAAAACAAAAATCTTCATTACCGAACACTGTACTATGTGAAATAAGCTGGTTCCGTTCTAAGAATCACTTGCTGTCTTACGAAGAACGTTGAGTGCAGCAAGTTCAAACTTACCTAGTTTGTGTAATCTAACAAGATGTACAAGTTATTGGATTCGCCTCAATTCTAAAGTAGTTTCTTTAGAAAAGAAACATCTTCAGTACCGAACACTGTACATTGTGAAATAAGTTAATTCGCTTCTAGAATCAGTTTAATTTCTACGAAGAAGGTTGAATGCAGCAAGTTAAAACTTTCCTTGTTAATGTAATCTAAAAACATGGCCAAATTAGAAGATTCGCCTCATTTGTAAAGTACTTTTTTGAGAAAACAAACATCTTCATTGTTTAACATTGTACTGTTTGAAATAAGCTCATTCGGTTCTAGGAATCAGTTGTTTTCCTACAAAGAAGGTTGAGTGCAGCCAGTTCAAACTTTCCTTGTTAATGTAATCTAAAAAGTTCAGTACCGAACACTGAACTTGTGAAATAAGGTAATTTGGTTCTAGGAATCAGTGTAATTTCTACGATGATGGTTGAGTGCAGCAAGTTCAAACTTTCCTTGTTAATGTAATCTAAAAGATGCACAACTTAGTAGATTGGCCTCATTTCTAACGTAGTTTGTTTACAAAACAAACATCTTCATTACCAACACTATACTATGTGAAATGAGCTAGTTCGCTTCTAGGAATCACTTGCTTTCCCTCTGAAGAAGGTTGATTGCAACAAGTTCAAACTTTCCTAGTTTGTGTAATCTAACAAGATGTACAAGTTAGTGGATTCGCGCCGTTTCTAAAGTGGTTTCTTTAAAAGAAACGTCTTCAGTACCGAATATAGAGGGCTGCGCAGGTGCCATGCTTTAAGATGGCGCGGCTTCCGCCTTCCGCCTTCCCGATGGCGGCGTAGTGCTCTCCTGGATAAACAAGTCCTTATTTGGAGGGGGAATCCCGGGAAAGAGCCGGGCATGAGTGCACATGCCTTTCATCCCAGCACATGGGAGGCAGAGCAGGACAGCCAAAAGTTCAAAGCCAGCCTTGTCTACATAGTGAGTTCTAGGGCAGCCAGGACTACCCAGTGAGAAGACCTTGGATTATGGGGACGTATGAACATCATTGTAATTGATAAAAACTATGGGGACCTTTAAATTTGCATGAATGCATTACATTTTACATCATATCATGGTTATCAGTTTTACGGGGCCAGGGACAAAATGTGGTAGTTTGATTCAGGTGTCCCCATAAACTTCAAGTGTTCTAAATGCTAGGTTCCCAGCTGATGGCAATTTGGGAATTAACACCTCCTGGAGGCAGAGTATGTTCCCAGCTGATAGCAATTTGGGAATTCACACCTCCTGGAAGCAGTATTGTTGGGGTGGGCTTATGGGTATTATAACCAGCTTGCCCTTGCCAGTGTTTTGACCAATGCTAGCCTCGCAGCCGCCTTGGCTCAGTTAACTCAAAATAAATAAATTATTCTAGGGCTGCAAATTTATCCAGATTTTGTCTAGTTTTCTATTACAGAATTGGTCGTTTGAATTTGAATA
>JAEOAD010000115.1:0-99525 GCA_036365145.1 Orientallactaga sibirica
TTCGTTTAGAAAACAAACCCATTCATTTCCGAACACAGTACTGTGTGAAATAAGGCTGTTCTGTTCCCCAAATGAGTTGCTTTCTTACGAAGACTCTTCAGTGCAGCAAGATCAAACTTTCCTAGTTTGTGTAATCTAACAAGATGTACAACTTAGTAGATTGACCACATTTATAACGTAGTTTGTTTAGAAAACAAACACCTTCACTGCCAAACACAGTACTATGTGAAATAAGGCGATTCTGTTCTCCAAATGAGTTGCTTTCTCACGAAGAGTCTTCAGTGCAGCAAGATCAAACTTTCCTAGTTTGTGTAATCTAACAAGATGTACAACTTAGTAGAATAACCACATTTCTAACGTAGTTTGTTTGAAAACAAACACCTTCATTGCCGAAACAGTACTGTGTGAAATAAGGCTATTGTGTTCTCCAAATGAGTTGCTTTCTTACGAAGATTCTTCAGTGCAGCAAGATCAAACTTCGCTAGTTTCTGTAATCTAATAAGATGTACAACTTAGTAGATTAAGCACATTTCTAACGTAGTTTGTTTGGAAAACAAACGCCTTCATTGCCGAACACAGTACTGTGTGAAATAAGCTTGTTCTGATACCCAAATCAGTTGCTTTCTTACGAAGAGTCTTCAGTGCAGCAAGATCAAACTGTCTTAGTTTGTGTAATCTAACAAGATGTAGAATTTAGTAGATTAACCACATTTCTAACGGAGTTTGTTTAGAAAACAAAACACCTTCATTGCCGAACAGTACTGTGTTAAATAAGGCTGTTCTGTTCCGCAAATGAGTTGCTTTCTTTCGAATAGTCTTCAGTGCAGCAAGATCAAACTTTCCTAGTTTGAATAATCTAACAAGATGTACAACTTAGTAGATTAACCACATTTCTAACGTAGTTTGTTTAGAAAACAAACGCCTTCATTGCCGAACACAGTACTGTGTGAAATAAGCCTGTTCTGATCCCCAAATGAGTTGCTTTCTTAAGAAGAGTCTTCAGTGCAGTAAGATCAAACTTTCCTAGTTTGTGTAATGTAACAAGATGTACAACTTAATAGACTACCTTCATTTCTAAAGTAGTTTGTTTAGAAAACAAACCCATTCATTGCAGAACCCAGTACTGTGTGAAATAAGGCTGTTCTGTTCCCCAAATGAGTTGCTTTCTTACGAAGACTCTTCAGTGCAGCAAGATCAAACGTTCCTAGTTTGTGTAATCTAACAAGATGTACAACTTAGTAGACTAACCACATTTCTAACGTAGTGTGTTTAGAAAACAAACCCCTTCATTGCGAACACAGTACTGTGTGAAATAAGCCTGTTCTGATCCCCAAATGAGTTGCTTTCTTACGAAGAGTCTTCAGTGCAGCAAGATCAAACGTTCCTAGTTTGTGTAATCTAACAAGATGTAAAATTTAGTAGATTAACCACATTTCTAACGTAGTTTGTTTAGAAAACAAACACCTTCATTGCCGAACGCAGTACTGTGTTAAATAAGGCTGTTCTGTTCCGTAAATGAGTTGCTTTCTTTCGAAGAGTCTTCAGTGCCGCAAGATCAAACTTTCCTAGTTTGTATAATCTAACAAGATGTACAACTTAGTAGATTAACCACATTTCTAACGTAGGTTGTTTAGAAAACAAAGGCCTTCAATGCCGAACAGAGTACTGTGTGAAATATGCCTGTTCTGATCCCCAAATGAGTTGCTTTCTTAGAAGAGTCTTCAGTGCAGCAAGATCAAACTGTCCTAGTTTGTGTAATCTACCAAGATGTAGAATTTAGTAGATTAACCACATTTCTAACGTAGTTTGTTTAGAAAACAAACACCTTCATTGCACAACGCAGTACTGTGTGAAATAAGGCTGTTCTGTTCCGCAAATGAGTTGCTTTCTTACGGAGAGTCTTCAGGGCAGCAAGATCAAACTTTCCTAGTTTGTATAATCTAACAAGATGTACAACTTAGTAGATTAACCACATTTCTAACGTAGTTTCTTCAGAAAACAAACGCGTTCATTCCTGAACACAGTACTGTTTGAAATTAGTCTGTTCGGTTCCCCAAATGAGTTGCTTTCTTACGAAGAGTCTTCAGTGCAGCAAGATCAAACTTTCCTAGTTTGTGTAATCTACCAAGATGTAGAATTTTGTAGATTAACCACATTTCTAACGTAGTTTGTTTAAAACAAACACCTTCATTGCCGAACGCACTACTGTGTGAAATAAGGCTGTTCTGTTCTGCAAATGAGTTGCTTTCTTATGAAGAGTCTTCAGTGCAGCAAGATCAAACTTTCCTAGTTTGTATAATCTAACAAGATGTACAACTTAATAGATTAACCACATTTCTAACGTAGTTTGTTTGGAAAACAAACGCCTTCATTGCCGAACAGAGTACTGTGTAAAATAAGGCTATTCTGTTCTCCAAATGAGTTGCTTTCTTACGAAGAGTCTTCAGTGCAGCAAGATCAAACTTTCCTAGTTTGTGTATTCTAACAAGATGTAGAATTTAGTAGATTAACCACATTTCTAACGTAGTTTGTTTAGAAAACAAACACCTTCATTGCCGAACACAATACTGTGTGAAATAAGGCTATTCTGTTCTCCAAATGAGTTGCTTTCTTACGAAGAGTCTTCAGTGCAGCAAGATCAATCTTTCCTAGTTTGTGTAATCTAACAAGATGTACAATTTAGTAGATTAACCACATTTCTAACGTAGTTTGTTTAGAAAACAAACACCTTCATTGCTGAATACAGTACTGTGTGAAATAAGGCTATTGTGTTCTCCAAATGAGTTGCTTTCTTTCGAAGAGTCTTCAGTGCCGCAAGATCAAACTTTCCTAGTTTGTATAATCTAACAAGATGTACAACTTAGTAGATTAACCACATTTCTAACGTAGGTTGTTTAGAAAACAAAGGCCTTCATTGCCGAACACAGTACTGTGTGAAATAAGCCTTTTCTGATCCCCAAGTGAGTTGCTTTCTTACGAAGAGTCTTCAGTGCAGCAAGATCAAACTTTCCTAGTTTGTGTAATCTACCAAGATATAGAATTTAGTAGATTAACCACATTTCTAACGTAGTTTGTTTAGAAAACAATCACCTTCATTGCCGAACGCAATACTGTGTGAAATAAGGCTGTTCTGTTCCGCAAATGAGTTGCTTTCTTACGAAGAGTCTTCAGTGCAGCAAGATCAAACATTCCTAGTTTGTATAATCTAACAAGATGTACAATTTAGTAGACTAACCACATTTCTAACGTATTTTGTTTAGAAAACAAATGCCTTCATTGCCGAACACAGTACTGTGTGAAATTAGTATGTTCGGTTCCCCAAATGAGTTGCTTTCTTATGAAGAGTTTTCAGTGCAGCTAGATCAAACTTTCCTAGTTTGTGTAATCTAACAAGATGTACAACTTAGTAGATTAACCACATTTCTAACGTAGTTTGTTTAGAAAACAAACACCTTCATTGCAAATGCAGTACTGTGTGAAGTAAGCTAGTTCTGTTCTTCAAATCAGTTGCTTTCTTACGAAGAGTCTTCAGTGCAGCAAGATCAAACTTTCCTAGTTTGTGTAATCTTACAAGATGTACAACTTAGTAGATTAACCACATTTCTAACGTAGTTTGTTTAGAAAACAAACACCTTCGTTGCAAATGCAGTACTGTGTGAAGTAAGCTAGTTCTGTTCTACAAATGAGTTGCTTTCTTACGAAGAGTCTTCAGTGCAGCAAGATCAAACTTTCCTAGTTTGTGTAATCTTACAAGATGTACAACTTAGTAGATTTACCACATTTCTAACATAGTTTGTTTAGAAAACAAACGCCTTCATTGCCGCACACAGTACTGTGTGAAATAAGGCTGTTCTGTTCCCGAAATCAGTTGCTTTCTTGAGAAGAGTCTTGAGGGCAGCAAGATCAAACTTTCCTAGTTTTTGTAATCTAACAAGATGTACAACTTAATAGACTACCTTCATTTCTAAAGTAGTTCGTTTAGAAAACAAACCCATTCATTTCCGAACACAGTACTGTGTGAAATAAGGCTGTTCTGTTCCCCAAATGAGTTGCTTTCTTACGAAGACTCTTCAGTGCAGCAAGATCAAACTTTCCTAGTTTGTGTAATCTAACAAGATGTACAACTTAGTAGATTGACCACATTTATAACGTAGTTTGTTTAGAAAACAAACATCTTCACTGCCAAACACAGTACTATGTGAAATAAGGCGATTCTGTTCTCCAAATGAGTTGCTTTCTCACGAAGAGTCTTCAGTGCAGCAAGATCAAACCTTCCTAGTTTGTGTAATCTAACAAGATGTACAACTTAGTAGAATAACCACATTTCTAACGTAGTTTGTTTGAAAACAAACACCTTCATTGCCGAACACAGTACTGTGTGAAATAAGGCTATTGTGTTCTCCAAATGAGTTGCTTTCTTACGAAGATTCTTCAGTGCAGCAAGATCAAACTTCGCTAGTTTCTGTAATCTAATAAGATGTACAACTTAGTAGATTACATTATTTCTAACGTAGTTTGTTTGGAAAACAAACGCCTTCATTGCCGAACACAGTACTGTGTGAAATAAGCTTGTTCTGATACCCAAATCAGTTGCTTTCTTACGAAGAGTCTTCAGTGCAGCAAGATCAAACTGTCTTAGTTTGTGTAATCTAACAAGATGTAGAATTTAGTAGATTAACCACATTTCTAACGGAGTTTGTTTAGAAAACAAACACCTTCATTGCCGAACGCAGTACTGTGTTAAATAAGGCTGTTCTGTTCCGCAAATGAGTTGCTTTCTTTCGAATAGTCTTCAGTGCAGCAAGATCAAACTTTCCTAGTTTGTATAATCTAACAAGATGTACAACTTAGTAGATTAACCACATTTCTAACGTAGTTTGTTTAGAAAACAAACGCCTTCATTGCCGAACACAGTACTGTGTGAAATAAGCCTGTTCTGATCCCCAAATGAGTTGCTTTCTTAAGAAGAGTCTTCAGTGCAGTAAGATCAAACTTTCCTAGTTTGTGTAATCTAACAAGATGTACAACTTAATAGACTACCTTCATTTCTAAAGTAGTTTGTTTAGAAAACAAACCCATTCATTGCAGAACCCAGTACTGTGTGAAATAAGGCTGTTCTGTTCCCCAAATGAGTTGCTTTCTTACGAAGACTCTTCAGTGCAGCAAGATCAAACGTTCCTAGTTTGTGTAATCTAACAAGATGTACAACTTAGTAGACTAACCACATTTCTAACGTAGTGTGTTTAGAAAACAAACCCCTTCATTGCCGAACACAGTACTGTGTGAAATAAGCCTGTTCTGATCCCCAAATGAGTTGCTTTCTTACGAAGAGTCTTCAGTGCAGCAAGATCAAACGTTCCTAGTTTGTGTAATCTAACAAGATGTAAAATTTAGTAGATTAACCACATTTCTAACGTAGTTTGTTTAGAAAACAAACACCTTCATTGCCGAACGCAGTACTGTGTTAAATAAGGCTGTTCTGTTCCGTAAATGAGTTGCTTTCTTTCGAAGAGTCTTCAGTGCAGCAAGATCAAACTTTCCTAGTTTGTATAATCTAACAAGATGTACAACTTAGTAGATTAACCACATTTCTAACGTAGTTTGTTTAGAAAACAAACGCCTTCATTGCCGAACACAGTACTGTGTGAAATAAGCCTGTTCTGATCCCCAAATGAGTTGCTTTCTTACGAAGAGTCTTCAGTGCAGCAAGATCAACCTTTCCTAGTTTGTGTAATCTAACAAGATGTACAACTTAATAGACTACCTTCATTTCTAAAGTAGTTTGTTTAGAAAACAAACCCATTCATTGCCGAACCCAGTACTGTGTGAAATAAGGCTGTTCTGTTCCCCAAATGAGTTGGTTTCTTACGAAGACTCTTCAGTGCAGCAAGATCAAACGTTCCTAGTTTGTGTAATCTAACAAGATGTACAACTTAGTAGACTAACCACATTTCTAACGTAGTTTGTTTAGAAAACAAACCCCTTCATTGCCGAACACAGTACTTTGTGAAATAAGCCTGTTCTGATCCCCAAATGAGTTGCTTTCTTACGAAGAGTCTTCAGTGCAGCAAGATCAAACGTTCCTACTTTGTGTAATCTAAAAAGATGTAAAATTTAGTAGATTAACCACATTTCTAACGTAGTTTGTTTAGAAAACAAACGCCTTCATTGCCGAACACAGTACTGTGTGAAATTAGTCTGTTCGGTTCCCCAAATGAGTTGCTTTCTTACGAAGAGTCTTCAGTGCAGCACGATCAAACTTTCCTAGTTTGTGTAATCTAACAAGATGTACAACTTAGTAGATGAACCACATTTCTAACGTAGTTTGTTTAGAAAACAAACACCTTCATTGCAAATGCATTACTGTGTGAAGTAAGCTAGTTCTGTTCTACAAATGAGTTGCTTTCTTACGAAGAGTCTTCAGTGCAGCAAGATCAAACTTTTCTAGTTTGTATAATCTAACAAGATGTACAATTTAGTAAATTAACCACATTTCTAACGTATTTTGTTTAGAAAACAAACGCCTTCATTGCCGAACAGAGTACTGTGTGAAATTAGTTTGTTCGGTTCCCCAAATGAGTTGCTTTCTTACGAAGAGTTTTCAGTGCAGCTAGATCAAACTTTCCTAGTTTGTGTAATCTAACAAGATGTACAACTTAGTAGATTAACCACATTTCTAACGTAGTTTGTTTAGAAAACAAACACCTTCATTGCCGAACGCAGTACTGTGTTAAATAAGGCTGTTCTGTTCTCAAATGAGTTGCTTTTTTCGAAGAGTCTTCAGTGCAGCAAGATCAAACTTTCCTAGTTTGTATAATCTAACAAGATGTACAACTTAGTAGATTAACCACATTTCTAATGTAGTTTGTTTAGAAAACAAACGCCTTCATTGCCGAACACAGTACTGTGTGAAATAAGGCTGTTCTGTTCCCGAAATCAGTTGCTTTCTTGAGAAGAGTCTTGAGGGCAGCAAGATCAAACGTTCCTAGTTTGTGTAATCTAACAAGATGTACAAATTAATAGACTACCTTCATTTCTAAAGTAGTTTGTTTAGAAAACAAACCCATTCATTGCCGAGCACAGTACTGTGTGAAATAAGGCTGTTCTGTTCCCCAAATGAGTTGGTTTCTTACGAAGACTCTTCAGTGCAGCAAGATCAAACTTTCCTAGTTTGTGTAATCTAACAAGATGTACAACTTAATAGACTACCTTCATTTCTAAAGTAGTTTGTTTAGAAAACAAACCCATTCATTGCCGAACACAGTACTGTGTGAAATAAGGCTGTTCTGTTCCCCAAATGAGTTGGTTTCTTACGAAGACTCTTCAGTGCAGCAAGATCAAACTTTCCTAGTTTGTGTAATCTAACAAGATGTACAACTTAGTAGATTAACCACATTTATAACGTAGTTTGTTTAGAAAACAAACACCTTCATTGCCAAACACAGTACTATGTGAAATAAGGCGATTCTGTTCTCCAAATGAGTTGCTTTCTTACGAAGAGTCTTCAGTGCAGCAAGATCAAACTTTCCTAGTTTGTGTAATCTAACAAGATGTACAATTTAGTAGATTAACCACATTTCTAACGTAGTTTGTTTAGAAAACAAACGCCTTCATTGCCGAACACAGTACTGTGTGAAATAAGCTGGTTCTGATCCCCAAATAAGTTGCTTTCTTACGAAGAGTCTTCAGTGCAGCAAGATCAAACGTTCCTAGTTTGTGTAATCTAACAAGATGTAGAATTTAGTAGATTACTCACATTTCTAACGTAGTTTGTTTAGAAAACAAACACCTTCATTGCCGCACACAGTACTGTGTGAAATAAGGCTATTCTTTTATCCCAATGAGTTGCTTTCTTACGAAGATTCTTCAGTGCAGCAAGATCAAACTTCCCTAGTTTGTGTAATCTAACAAGATGTACAACTTAGTAGATTAAGCACATTACTAACGTAGTTTCTTTAGAAAACAAACGCATTCATTGCCGAACACAGTACTGTGTGACATAAGCTTGTTCTGATCCCCAAATGAGTTGCTTTCTTACCAAGAGTCTTCAGTGCAGCAAGATCAAACTTTCTTAGTTTGTGTAATCTAACAAGATGTAGAATTTAGTAGATTAACCACATTTCTAACGTAGTTTGTTTAGAAAACAAACACCTTCATTGCCGAAGGCAGTACTGTGTTAAATAAGGCTGTTCTCTTCCTCAAATGAGTTGCTTTCTTTCGAAGAGTCTTCAGTGCAGCAAGATCAAACTTTCCTAGTTTGTGTAATCTAACAAGATGTACAACTTAGTAGATTAACCACATTTCTAACGTAGTTTGTTTAGAAAACAAACACCTTCATTGCAAATGCATTACTGTGTGAAGTAAGCTAGTTCTGTTCTACAAATGAGTTGCTTTCTTACGAAGAGTCTTCAGTGCAGCAAGATCAAACTTTTCTAGTTTGTATAATCTAACAAGATGTACAATTTAGTAGATTAACCACATTTCTAACGTATTTTGTTTAGAAAACAAACGCCTTCATTGCCGAACAGAGTACTGTGTGAAATTAGTTTGTTCGGTTCCCCAAATGAGTTGCTTTCTTACGAAGAGTTTTCAGTGCAGCTAGATCAAACTTTCCTAGTTTGTGTAATCTAACAAGATGTACAACTTAGTAGATTAACCACATTTCTAACGTAGTTTGTTTAGAAAACAAACACCTTCATTGCCGAACGCAGTACTGTGTTAAATAAGGCTGTTCTGTTCCTCAAATGAGTTGCTTTCTTTCGAAGAGTCTTCAGTGCAGCAAGATCAAACTTTCCTAGTTTGTATAATCTAACAAGATGTACAACTTAGTAGATTAACCACATTTCTAATGTAGTTTGTTTAGAAAACAAACGCCTTCATTGCCGAACACAGTACTGTGTGAAATAAGGCTGTTCTGTTCCCGAAATCAGTTGCTTTCTTGAGAAGAGTCTTGAGGGCAGCAAGATCAAACGTTCCTAGTTTGTGTAATCTAACAAGATGTACAAATTAATAGACTACCTTCATTTCTAAAGTAGTTTGTTTAGAAAACAAACCCATTCATTGCCGAGCACAGTACTGTGTGAAATAAGGCTGTTCTGTTCCCCAAATGAGTTGCTTTCTTACGAAGACTCTTCAGTGCAGCAAGATCAAACTTTCCTAGTTTGTGTAATCTAACAAGATGTACAAGTTAATAGACTACCTTCATTTCTAAAGTAGTTTGTTTAGAAAACAAACCCATTCATTGCCGAACACAGTACTGTGTGAAATAAGGCTGTTCTGTTCCCCAAATGAGTTGGTTTCTTACGAAGACTCTTCAGTGCAGCAAGATCAAACTTTCCTAGTTTGTGTAATCTAACAAGATGTACAACTTAGTAGATTAACCACATTTATAACGTAGTTTGTTTAGAAAACAAACACCTTCATTGCCAAACACAGTACTATGTGAAATAAGGCGATTCTGTTCTCCAAATGAGTTGCTTTCTTACGAAGAGTCTTCAGTGCAGCAAGATCAAACTTTCCTAGTTTGTGTAATCTAACAAGATGTACAATTTAGTAGATTAACCACATTTCTAACGTAGTTCGTTTAGAAAACAAACGCCTTCATTGCCGCACACAGTACTGTGTGAAATAAGGCTATTCTTTTATCCCAATGAGTTGCTTTCTTACGAAGATTCTTCAGTGCAGCAAGATCAAACTTCCCTAGTTTGTGTAATCTAACAAGATGTACAACTTAGTAGATTAAGCACATTACTAACGTAGTTTCTTTAGAAAACAAACGCATTCATTGCCGAACACAGTACTGTGTGACATAAGCTTGTTCTGATCCCCAAATGAGTTGCTTTCTTACCAAGAGTCTTCAGTGCAGCAAGATCAAACTTTCTTAGTTTGTGTAATCTAACAAGATGTAGAATTTAGTAGATTAACCACATTTCTAACGTAGTTTGTTTAGAAAACAAACACCTTCATTGCCGAAGGCAGTACTGTGTTAAATAAGGCTGTTCTGTTCCTCAAATGAGTTGCTTTCTTTCGAAGAGTCTTCAGTGCAGCAAGATCAAACTTTCCTAGTTTGTATAATCTAACAAGATGTACAACTTAGTAGATTAACCACATTTCTAATGTAGTTTGTTTAGAAAACAAACGCCTTCATTGCCAACCACAGTACTGTGTAAAATAAGGCTGTTCTGTTCCCCAAATGAGTTGCTTTCTTACGAAGAATGTTCAGTGCAGTAAGATCAAACGTTCCTAGTTTGTGTAATCTAACAAGATGTACAACTTAGTAGACTAACCACATTTCTAACGTAGTTTGTTTAGAAAACAAACCCCTTCATTGCCGAACACAGTACTTTGTGAAATAAGCCTGTTCTGATCCCCAAATGAGTTGCTTTCTTACGAAGAGTCCTCAGTGCAGCAAGATCAAACGTTCCTACTTTGTGTAATCTAACAAGATGTACAACTTAGTAGATTAACCACATTTCTAACGTAGTTTGTTTAGAAAACAAACCCGTTCATTGCCGAACACAGTACTGTGTGAAATAAGCCTGTTCTGATCCCCAAATGAGTTGCTTTCTTACGAAGAGTCATCAGTGCAGCAGGATCAAACTTTCCTAGTTTGTGTAATCTACCAAGATGTAGAATTTAGTAGATTAACCACATTTCTAACGTAGTTTGTTTAGAAAACAAACACCTTCATTGCCGAACGCAGTACTATGTGAAATAAGGCTGTTCTGTTCCGCAAATGAGTTGCTTTCTTACGAAGAGTATTCAGTGAAGCAAGATCAAACTTTCCTAGTTTGTATAATCTAACAAGATGTAGAATTTAGTAGATTAACCACATTTCTAACGTAGTTTGTTCAGAAAACAAACCCCTTCATTGCCGAACACAGTACTGTGTGAAATAAGCCTGTTCTGATCCCCAAATGAGTTGCTTTCTTATGAAGAGTCTTCAGTGCAGCAGGATCAAACTTTCCTAGTTTGTGTAATCTACCAAGATGTAGAATTTAGTAGATTAACCACATTTCTAAAGTAGTTTGTTTAGAAAACAAACGCCTTCATTGCCGAACACAGTACTGTGTGAAATAAGGCTATTCTGTTCTCCAAATGAGTTGCTTTCTTACGAAGAGTCTTCAGTGCAGCAAGATCAAATTTTCCTAGTTTGTGTAATCTAACAAGATGCAGAATTTAGTAGATTAACCACATTTCTAACGTAGTTTGTTCAGAAAACAAACACCTTCATTGCCGAACACAGTACTGTGTGAAATAAAGCTATTCTGTTCTCCAAATGAGTTGCTTTCTTACGAAGAGTCTTCAGTGCAGCAAGATCAAACTTTCCTAGTTTGTGTAATCTTACAAGATGTACAACTTAGTAGATTAACCACATTTCTAACGTAGTTTGTTTAGAAAACAAACGCCTTCATTGCCGAACACATTACTGTGTGAAATAAGCCTGTTCTGATCCCCAACTGTGTTGTTTTCTTATGAAGAGTCTTCAGTGCAGCAAGATCAAACGTTCCTAGTTTGTGTAATCTAACACGATGTACAACTTAGTAGATTAACCACATTTCTAACGTAGGTTGTTTAGAAAACAAACCCCTTCATTGCCGAACACAGTACCGTGTGAAATAAGCCTGTTCTGATCCCCAAATGAGTTGCTTTCTTACGAAGAGTATTCAGTGCAGCAAGATAAAACTTTCCTAGTTTGTGTAATCTACCAAGATGTAGAATTTAGTATATTAACCACATTTCTAACGTAGTTTGTTTAGAAAACAAACACCTTCTTTGCCGAACGCAGTACTGTGTGAAATAAAGCTGTTCTGTTCCCCAAATGAGTTGCTTTCTTACGAAGAGTCTTCAGTGAAGCAAAATGAAACTTTCCTAGTTTGTGTAATCTACCAAGATGTAGAATTTAGTAGATTAACCACATTTCTAACGTAGTTTGTTTAGAAAACAAACACCTTCATTGCCGAACACAGTACTGTGTGAAATAAGGCTGTTCTGTTCCGCAAATGAGTTGCTTTCTTACGAAGAGTCTTCAGTGCAGCAAGATCAAACTTTTCTAGTTTGTATAATCTAACAAGATGTACAATTTAGTAGATTAACCACATTTCTAACGTATTTTGTTTAGAAAACAAACGCCTTCATTGCCGAACACAGTATTGTGTGAAATTAGTATGTTCGGTTCCCCAAATGAGTTGCTTTCTTACGAAGAGTCTTCAGTGCAGCAAGATCAAACTTTCCTAGTTTGTGTAATCTAACAAGATGTACAACTTAGTAGATTAACCACATTTCTATCGTAGTTTGTTTAGAAAACAAACACCTTCATTGCAAATGCAGTACTGTGTGAAGTAAGCTGGTTCTGTTCTACAAATTAGTTGCTTTCTTACGAAGAGTCTTCAGTGCAGCAAGATCAAACTTTCCTAGTTTGTGTAATCTTACAAGATATACAACTTAGTAGATTAACCACATTTCTAACATATTTGTTTAGAAAACAAAAGCCTTCATTGCCGAACACAGTACGGTGTGAAATAAGGCTGTTCTGTTCCCGAAATCAGTTGCTTTCTTGAGAAGAGTCTTGAGGGCAGCAAGATCAAACTTTCCTAGTTTTTGTAATCTAAGAAGATGTACAAATTAGTAGACTACTTTCATTTCTAAAGTAGTTTGTTTAGAAAACAAACCCATTCATTGCCGAACACAGTACTGTGTGAAATAAGGCTGTTCTGTTCCCCAAATGAGTTGCTTTCTTACGAAGACTCTTCAGTGCAGCAAGATCAAACTTTCCTAGTTTGTGTAATCTAACAAGATGTACAACTTAATAGACTACCTTCATTTCTAAAGTAGTTTGCTTAGAAAACAAACCCATTCATTGCCGAACACAGTACTGTGTGAAATAAGGCTGTTCTGTTCCCCAAATGAGTTGGTTTCTTACGAAGACTCTTCAGTGCAGCAAGATCAAACTTTGCTAGTTTGTGTAATCTACCAAGATGTAGAATTTAGTAGATTAACCACATTTCTAACGTAGTTTGTTTAGAAAACAAACACCTTCATTGCCGAACGCAGTACTCTGTGAAATAAGGCTGTTCTGTTCCGCAAATAAGTTGCTTTCTTACGAAGAGTATTCAGTGCAGCAAGATCAAACTTTCCTAGTTTGTATAATCTAACAAGATGTACAACTTAATAGATTAACCACATTTCTAACGTAGTTTGTTTATAAAACAAACGCCTTCATTGCCGAACACAGTACTGTGTGAAATAAGGCTATTCTGTTCTCCAAATGAGTTGCTTTCTTACGAAGATTCTTCAGTGCAGCAAGATCAAACTTCCCTAGTTTGTGTAATCTAACAAGATGTACCACTTAGTAGATTAAGCACATTACTAACGTAGTTTGTTTAGAAAACAAACGCATTCATTGCCGAACACAGTACTGTGTGAAATAAGCTTGTTCTGATCCCCAAATGAGTTGCTTTCTTACCAAGAGTCTTCAGTGCAGCAAGGTCAAACTTTCTTAGTTTGTGTAATCTAACAAGATGTAGAATTTAGTAGATTAACCACATTTCTAACGTAGTTTGTTTAGAAAACAAACACCTTCATTGCCGAACGCAGTACTGTGTTAAATAAGGCTGTTCTGTTCCTCAAATGAGTTGCTTTCTTTCGAAGAGTCTTCAATGCAGCAAGATCAAACTTTCCTAGTTTGTATAATCTAACAAGATGTACAACTTAGTAGATTAACCACATTTCTAACGTAGTTTGTTTAGAAAACAAACGCCTTCATTGCCGAACACAGTACTGTGTGAAATAAGGCTGTTCTGTTCCCCAAATGAGTTGCTTTCTTACGAAGACTCTTCAGTGCAGCAAGATCAAACGTTCCTAGTTTGTGTAATCTAACAAGATGTACAACTTAGTAGACTAACCACATTTCTAACGTAGTTTGTTTAGAAAACAAACCCCTTCATTGCCGAACACAGTACTTTGTGAAATAAGCCTGTTCTGATCCCCAAATGAGTTGCTTTCTTATGAAGAGTCTTCAGTGCAGCAAGATCAAACGTTCCTACTTTGTGTAATCTAACAAGATGTACAATTTAGTAGATTAACGACATTTCTAACGTAGTTTGTTTAGAAAACAAACCCCTTCATTGCCGAACACAGTACTGTGTGAAATAAGCCTGTTCTGATCCCCAAATGAGTTGCTTTCTTACGAAGAGTCTTCAGTGCAGCAGGATCAAACTTTCCTAGTTTGTGTTATCTACCAAGATGTAGAATTTAGTAGATTAACCACATTTCTAACGTAGTTTGTTTAGAAAAAAAACACCTTCATTGCCGAACGCAGTACTATGTGAAATAAGGCTGTTCTGTTCCGCAAATGAGTTGCTTTCTTACGAAGAGTATTCAGTGCAGCAAGATCAAACTTTCCTAGTTTCTATAATCTAACAAGATGTACAACTTAATAGATTAACCACATTTCTAACGTAGTTTGTTTAGAAAACAAACGCCTTCATTGCCGAACACAGTACTGTGTGAAATAAGGCTATTCTGTTCTCCAAATGAGTTGCTTTCTTACGAAGAGTCGTCAGTGTAGCAAGATCAAATTTTCCTAGTTTGTGTAATCTAACAAGATGTAGAATTTAGTAGATTAACCACATTTCTAACGTAGTTTGTTTAGAAAACAAACACCTTCATTGCCGACCACAGTACTGTGTGAAATAAAGCTATTCTGTTCTCCAAATGAGTTGCTTTCTTACGAAGAGTCTTCAGTGCAGCAAGATCAATCTTTCCTAGTTTGTGTAATCTAACAAGATGTACAACTTAGTAGATTAACCACATTTCTAACGTAGTTTGTTTAGAAAACAAACACCTTCATTGCCGAACACAGTACTGTGTGAAATAAGCCTGTTCTGATCCCCAATGAGTTGTTTTCTTACGAAGAGTCATCAGTGCAGCAAGATCAAAATTCCTAGTTTGTGTAATCTAACACGATGTAGAACTTAGTACATAAACCACATTTCTAACGTAGGTTGTTGGGAAAACAAACGCCTTCATTGCCGAACACAGTACTGTGTGAAATAAGGCTATTCTGTTCTCCAAATGAGTTGCTTTCTTACGAAGATTCTTCAGTGCAGCAAGATCAAACTTCCCTAGTTTGTGTAATCTAACAAGATGTACCGCTTAGTAGATTAAGCACATTACTAACGTAGTTTGTTTAGAAAACAAACGCATTCATTGCCGAACACAGTACTGTGTGAAATAAGCTTGTTCTGATCCCCAAATGAGTTGCTTTCTTACCAAGAGTCTTCAGTGCAGCAAGATCAAACTTTCTTAGTTTGTGTAATCTAACAAGATGTAGAATTTAGTAGATTAACCACATTTCTAACGTAGTTTGTTTAGAAAACAAACACCTTCATTGCCGAACGCAGTACTGTGTTAAAAAAGGCTGTTCTGTTCCTCAAATGAGTTGCTTTCTTTCGAAGAGTCTTCAATGCAGCAAGATCAAACTTTCCTAGTTTGTATAATCTAACAAGATGTACAACTTAGTAGATTAACCACATTTCTAACGTAGTTTGTTTGAAAACAAACGCCTTCATTGCCGAACACAGTACTGTGTGAAATAAGGCTGTTCTGTTCCCCAAATGAGTTGCTTTCTTACGAAGACTCTTCAGTGCAGCAAGATCAAACGTTCCTAGTTTGTGTAATCTAACAAGATGTACAACTTAGTAGACTAACCACATTTCTAACGTAGTTTGTTTAGAAAACAAACCCCTTCATTGCCGAACACAGTACTTTGTGAAATAAGCCTGTTCTGATCCCCAAATGAGTTGCTTTCTTATGAAGAGTCTTCAGTGCAGCAAGATCAAACGTTCCTACGTTGTGTAATCTAACAAGATGTACAACTTAGTAGATTAACGACATTTCTAACGTAGTTTGTTTAGAAAACAAACCCCTTCATTGCCGAACACAGTACTGTGTGAAATAAGCCTGCTCTGATCCCCAAATGAGTTGCTTTCTTACGAAGAGTCTTCAGTGCAGCAGGATCAAACTTTCCTAGTTTGTGTAATCTACCAAGATGTAGAATTTAGTAGATTAACCACATTTCTACCGTAGTTTGTTTAGAAAACAAACACCTTCATTGCCGAACGCAGTACTATGTGAAATAAGGCTGTTCTGTTCCGCAAATGAGTTGCTTTCTTACGAAGAGTATTCAGTGCAGCAAGATCAAACTTTCCTAGTTTGTATAATCTAACAAGATGTACAACTTAATAGATTAACCACATTTCTAACGTAGTTTGTTTAGAAAACAAACGCCTTCATTGCCGAACACAGTACTGTGTGAAATAAGGCTATTCTGTTCTCCAAATGAGTTGCTTTCTTACGAAGAGTCTTCAGTGCAGCAAGATCAAATTTTCCTAGTTTGTGTAATCTAACAAGATGTAGAATTTAGTAGATTAACCACATTTCTAACGTAGTTTGTTTAGAAAACAAACACCTTCATTGCCGAACACAGTACTGTGTGAAATAAAGCTATTCTGTTCTCCAAATGAGTTGCTTTCTTACGAAGAGTCTTCAGTGCAGCAAGATCAATCTTTCCTAGTTTGTGTAATCTAACGAGATGTACAACTTACTAGATTAACCACATTTCTAACGTAGTTTGTATAGAAAACAAACACCTTCATTGCCGAACACAGTACTGTGTGAAATAAGCCTGTTCTGATCCCCAATGAGTTGTTTTCTTACGAAGAGTCATCAGTGCAGCAAGATCAAACGCTCCTAGTTTTTGTAATCTAACAAGATGTACAACTTGATAGACTACCTTCATTTCTAAAGTAGTTTGTTGAGAAAACAAACCCATTCATTTCCGAACACAGTTCTGTGTGAAATAAGGCTGTTCTGTTTCCCAAATGAGTTGCTTTCTTACGAAGACTCTTCAGTGCAGCAAGATCAAACTTTCCCAGTTTGTGTAAACTAACAAAATGTACAACTTAATAGACTACCTTCATTTCTAAAGTAGTTTGTTTAGAAAACAAACCCATTCATTGCCGAACACAGTACTGTGTTAAATAAGGCTGTTCTGTTCCCCGAATGAGTTGGTTTCTTACGAAGACTCTTCAGTGCAGCAAGATCAAACTTTCCTAGTTTGTGTAATCTAATAAGATGTACAACTTAGTAGATTAACCACATTTCTAACGTAGTTTGTTTAGAAAACAAACCCATTCATTGCCGAACCCAGTACTATGTGAAATAAGGCGATTCTGTTCTCCAAATGAGTTGCTTTCTTACGAAGAGTCTTCAGTGCAGCAAGATCAAACTTTCCTAGTTTGTGTAATCTAACAAGATGTACAACTTAGTAGATTAACCACATTTCTACCGTAGTTTGTTTAGAAAACAAACACCTTCATTGCAAATGCATTAATGTGTGAAGAAAGCTAGTTCTGTTCTACAAATGAGTTGCTTTCTTACGAAGAGTCTTCAGTGCAGCAAGATCAAACTTTCCTAGTTTGTGTATTCTTACAAGATGTACAACTTAGTAGATTAACCACATTTCTAACATAGTTTGTTTAGAAAACAAACGCCTTCATTGCCGAACACAGTACTGTGTGAAATAAGGCTGTTCTGTTCCCGAAATCAGTTGCTTTCTTGAGAAGAGTCTTGAGGGCAGCAAGATCAAACTTTCCTAGTTTGTGTAATCTAACAAGATATACAATTTAGTAGATTAACCACATTTGTAACGTAGTTTGTTTACAAAACAAACGCCTTCATTGCCGAACACAGTACTGTGTGAAATAAGCGTGTTCTGATCCCCAAATCAGTTGCTTTCTAACGAAGAGTCTTCAGTGCAGCAAGATCAAACTTTCCTAGTTTGTGTAATATAAGAAGATATACAACTTAGTAGATTAACCACATTTATAACGTAGTTTTTTTAGAATACAAACACCTTCATTGCCGAACACAGTACTATGTGAAATAAGGCGATTCTGTTCTCCAAATGAGTTGCTTTCTTACGAAGAGTCTTCAGTGCAGCAAGATCAAACTTTCCTAGTTTGTGTAATCTAACAAGATGTAAACCTCAGTCGATTAACCACATTTCTAACGTAGTTTGTTTAGAAAACAAACCCCTTCATTACCGAACACAGTACTGCGTGAAATAAGCCTGTTCTGATCCCCAAATGAGTTGCTTTCTTACGAAGAGTCTTCAGTGCAGCAAGATCAAACTTTCCTAGTTTGTATAATCTAACAAGATGTACAACTTAGTAGATTAACCACATTTCTAACGTAGTTTGTTTAGAAAACAAACGCGTTCATTGCTGAACACAGTACTGTGTGAAATTAGTCTGTTCGGTTCCCCAAATGAGTTGCTTTCTTACGAAGAGTCTTAAGTGCAGCAAGATCAAACTTTCCTAGTTTGTGTAATCTAACAAGATGTACAACTTAGTAGATTAACCACATTTCTAACGTAGTTTGTTTAGAAAACAAACCCCTTCATTGCCGAACGCAGTACTGTGTGAAATAAGCTAGTTCTCTTCTACAAATGACTTGCTTTCTTACGAAGAGTCTTCAGTGCAGCAAGATCAAACTTTCCTACTTTGTGTAATCTTACAAGATGTACAACTTAGTAGATTAACCACATTTCTAACATAGTTTGTTTAGAAAACAAACACCTTCATTGCCGAACACAGTACTGTGTGAAATAAGGCTGTTCTGTTCCCGAAATCAGTTGCTTTCTTGAGAAGAGTCTTGAGGGCAGCAATATCAAACTTTCCTACTTTTTGTAATCTAACAAGATGTACAACTTAATAGACTACCTTCATTTCTAAAGTAGTTTGTTTAGAAAACAAACCCATTCATTGCCGAACACAGTACTATGAAAAATAAGGTTATTCTGTTCTCCAAATGAGTTGCTTTCTTATGGAGAGTCTTCAGTGCAGCAAGATGACACTTTCCTAGTTTGTGTAATCTAACAAGATGTACAACTTAGTAGGTTAACCACATTTCTAAGGTAGTTTGTTTAGAAAACAAACGCCTTCATTGCCGAACACAGTACTGTGTGAAATAAGCTTGTTCTGATCCCCAAATCAGGTGCTTTCTTACGAAGAGTCTTCAGTGCAGCAAGATCAAACTTTCCTAGTTTGTATAATCTAACAAGATGTACAACTTAGTAGATTAACCACATTTATAACGTAGTTTGTTTACAAAACAAACACCTTCATTGCCGAACACAGTACTGTGTGAAATAAGCTTGTTCTGATACCCACATCAGTTGCTTTCTTACGAAGAGTCTTCAGTGCAGCAAGATCAAACTTTCCTAGTTTGTGTAATCTAACAAGATGTACAACTTAGTTGATTAAGCACATTTCTAACGAACTTTTTTAGAAAACAAACGCCTTCATTTGTGAACACAGTACTGTGTGAAATAAACTTGCTCTGATCCCCAAATCAGTTGCTTTCTTACGAAGAGTCTTCAGTGCAGCAAGATCAAACTTTCTTAGTTTGTGTAATCTAACAAGATGTACAACTTAGTAGATTAACCACATTTCTAACATAGTTTGTTTAGAAAACAAACCCCTTCATTGCCGAACACAGTACTGTATGAAATAAGCCTGTTCTGATCTCCAAATGAGTTGCTTTCTTACGAAGAGTCTTCAATGCAGCAAGATCAACCTTTCCTAGTTTGTGTAATCTAACAAAATATAGAATTTAGTAGATTCACCACATTTCTAACGCAGTTTGTTTAGAAAACAAACACCTTCATTGCCGAACACAGTACTGTGTGAAATAAGGCTGTTCTGTTGCGCAAATGAGTTGCTTTCTTACGAAGAGTCTTCAGTGCAGCAAGATCAAACATTCCTAGTTTGTATAATCTAACAAGATGTACAACTTAGTAGATTAACCACATTTCTAACGTAGTTTGTTTAGAAAACAAACACCTTCATTGCCGAACACCGTACTATGTGAAATAAGGCGATTCTGTTCTCCAAATGAGTTGCTTTCTTACGAAGAGTCTTCAGTGCAGCAAGATCAAACTTTCTTAGTTTGTGTAATCTAACAAGATGTACAACTTAGTAGATTAACCACATTTCTAACGTAGTTTGATTAGAAAACAAACACCTTCATTGCCGAACACCGTACTATGTGAAATAAAGCGATTCTGTTCTCCAAATGAGTTGCTTTCTTACGAAGAGTCTTCAGTGCAGCAAGATCAAACTTTCCTAGTTTGTGTAATCTAACAAGATATACAATTTAGTAGATTAACCAAATTTGTAAAGTAGTTTGTTTAGAAAACAAACGCCTTCATTGCCGAACACAGTACGGTGTGAAATAAGCGTGTTCTGATCCCCAAATCAGTTGCTTTCTTACGAAGAGTCTTCATTGCAGCAAGATCAAACTTTCTTAGTTTGTGTAATCTAACAAGATGTAGAATTTAGTAGATTAAACACATTTCTAACGTAGTTTGTTCAGAAAACAAACACCTTCATTGCCGAACACAGTACTGTGTGAAATAAGGCTGTTCTGTTCCCGAAATCAGTTGCTTTCTTGAGAAGAGTCTTGAGGGCAGCAAGATCAAACTTTCTTAGTTTGTGTAATCTAACAAGATGTAGAATTTAGAAGATTAACCACATTTGAACATAGTTTGTTTAGAAAACAAACGCCTTCATTGCCGAACACACTACTGTGTGAAATAAGACTGTTCTGTTCCCGAAATCAGTTGCTTTCTTGAGAAGAGTCTTGAGGGCAGCAAGATCAAACTTTCCTAGTTTTTGTAATCTAACAAGATGTACAACTTAATAGACTACCTTCTTTTCTAAAGTAGTTTGTTTAGAAAACAAACCCATTCATTGCCGAACACATTACTGTGTGAAATAAGGCTGTTCTGTTCCCCAAATGAGTTGGTTTCTTACGAAGACTCTTCAGTGCAGCAAGATAAAACTTTCCTAGTTTGTGTAATCTGATAAGATGTACAACTTAGTAGATTAACCACATTTCTAACGTAGTTTGTTTAGAAAACAAACCCATTCATTGCCGAACCGAGAACTTTGTGAAATAAGGCGATTCTGTTCTCCAAATGAGTTGCTTTCTTACGAAGAGTCTTCAGTGCAGCAAGATCATACTTTCCTAGTTTGTGTAATCTAACAAGATGTACAACTTAGTAGATTAACCACATTTCTAACGTAGTTTGTTTAGAAAACAAACGCCTTCATTGCCGAACACAGTACTGTGTGAAATAAGCGTGTTCTGATCCCCAAATCAGTTGCTTTCCTACGAAGAGTCTTGAGGGCAGCAAGATCAAACTTTCCTAGTTTTTGTAATCTAACAAGATGTACAACTTAATAGACTACCTTCATTTCTAAAGTAGTTTGTTTAGAAAACAAACCCATTCATTTCCGAACACAGTTCTGTGTGAAATAAGGCTGTTCTGTTCCCCAAATGAGTTGCTTTTTTACGAAGACTCTTCAGTGCAGCAAGATCAAACTTTCCTAGTTTGTGTAAACTAACAAGATGTACAACTTAATAGACTACCTTCATTTCTAAAGTAGTTTGTTTAGAAAACAAACCCATTCATTGCCGAACACAGTACTGTGTGAAATAAGGCTGTTCTGTTCCCCAAATGAGTTGGTTTCTTAGGAAGACTCTTCAGTGCAGCATGATAAAACTTTCCTAGTTTGTGTAATCTAATAAGATGTACAACTTAGTAGATTAACCACATTTCTAACGTAGTTTGTTTAGAAAACAAACCCATTCATTGCCGAACCCAGTACTATGTGAAATAAGGCGATTCTATTCTCCAAATGAGTTGCTTTCTTACGAAGAGTCTTCAGTGCAGCAAGATCAAACTTTCCTAGTTTGTGTAATCTAACAAGATGTACAACTTAGTAGATTAACCACATTTCTAACGTAGTTTGTTTAGAAAACAAACGCCTTCATTGCAGAACACAGTACTGTGTGAAATAAGCGTGTTCTGATCCCCAAATCAGTTGCTTTCTAACGAAGAGTCTTCAGTGCAGCAAGATCAAACTTTCTTAGTTTGTGTAATCTAACAAGATGTACAATTAGTAGATTAACCACATTTCTAACGTAGTTTGTTTAGAAAACAAACACCTTCCTTGCAAATGCATTAATGTGTGAAGAAAGCTAGTTCTGTTCTACAAATGAGTTGCTTTCTTACGAAGAGTCTTCAGTGCAGCAAGATCAAACTTTCCTAGTTTGTGTAATCTAACAAGATGTACAACTTAGTAGATTAACCACATTTCTAACGTAGTTTGTTGAGAAAACAAACGCCTTCATTTCCGAACACAGTACTGCGTGAAATAAGCGTGTTCTGATCCCCAAATCAGTTGCTTTCTTATGAAGAGTCTTCAGTGCAGCAAGATCAAACTTTCCTAGTTTGTGTAATCTAACAAGATGTACAACTTAGTAGATTAACCACATTTATAACGTAGTTTGTTTAGAAAACAAACCCCTTCATTGCCGAGCACAGTACTATGTGAAATAAGGCGATTCTGTTCTCCAAATGAGTTCCATTCTTACGAAGAGTCTTCAGTGCAGCAAGATCAAACTTTCCTAGTTTGTGTAATCTAACTAGATGTACAACTTAGTAGATTAACCACATTTGTAACGTAGTTTGTTTAGAAAACAAACCCCTTCATTGCCGAACACAGTACTGTGTGAAATAAGCCTGTTCTGATCCCCAAATGAGTTGCTTTCTTACGAAGAGTCTTCAGTGCAGCAAGATCAAACTTTCCTACTTTGTGTAAGCTAAAAAGATGTACAACTTAGTAGATTAACCACATTTATAACGTAGTTTGTTTAGAAAACAAACACCTTCATTGCCGAACACAGTACTATGTGAAATAAGGCGATTCTGTTCTCCAAATGAGTTGCTTTCTTACAAAGAGTCTTCAGTGCAGCAAGATCAAACTTTCCTAGTTTGTGTGATCTAACAAGATGTACAACTTAGTAGATTAACCACATTTATAACGCAGTTTGTTTAGAAAACAAACACCTTCATTGCCGATCACAGTCCTGTGTGAAATAAGCGTGTTCTGATCCCCAAATCAGTTGCTTTCTTACGAAGAGTCTTCAGTGCAGCAAGATCAAACTTTCTTAGTTTGTGTAATCTAACAAGATGTAAAATTTCGTAGATTAACCACATTTCTAACGTAGTTTGTTTAGAAAACAAACACCTTCATTGCCGAACACAGTACTGTGTGAAATAAGGCTATTCTGTTCTCCAAATGAGTTGCTTTCTTACGAAGAGTCTTCAGTGCAGCAAGATCAAACTTTCCTTGTTTGTGTAATCTAACAAGATGTACAACATAGTAGATTAACCACATTTCTAACGAACTTTGTTTAGAAAACAAACGCCTTCATTTCCGAACACAGTACTGTGTGAAATAAGCTTGTTCTGATCCCCAAATCAGTTGCTTTCTTACGAAGAGTCTTCAGTGCAGCAAGATGAAACTTTCTTAGTTTGTGTAATCTAACAAGATGTACAACTTAGTAGATTAACCACATTTCTAACGTAGTTTGTTTAGAAAACAAACCCCTTCATTGCCGAACACAGTACTGTGTGAAATAAGCCTGTTCTGATACCAAATGAGTTGGTTCCTTAGGAAGAGTCTTCAATGCAGCAAGATCAAACTTCCCTAGTTTGTGTAATCTAACAAGATGTACAACTTAGTAGATTAACCACATTTCTAACGTAGTTTGTTTAGAAAACCAACACCTTCATTGCAAATGCATTACTGTGTGAAGAAAGCTAGTTCTGTTCTACAAATGAGTTGCTTTCTTACGAAGAGTCTTCAGTGCTGCAACATCAAACTTTCCTAGTTTGTGTATTCTTACAAGATGTACAACGTAGTAGATTAACCACATTTCTAACATAGTTTGTTTTGAAAACAAACGCTAGTTTTTCATTGCCAAGATGAACACAGTACTGTGTGAAATAAGGCTGTTCTGTTGATCCCGAAATCAGTTGCTTTCTTGAGAAGAGTCTTGAGGGCAGCAAGATCAAACTTTCCTAGTTTTTGTAATCTTACAAGATGTACAACTTTAATAGACTACCTTCATTTCTAAAGTAGTTTGTTTAGAAAACAAACGCCTTCATTGGCGAACACCGTACTGTGTGAAATAAGCGTGTTCTGATCCCCAAATGAGTTGCTTTCTTACGAAGAGTCTTCAGTGCAGCAAGATCAAACTTTCCTAGTTTGTGTAATCTAACAAGATGTACAACTTAGTAGATTAACCAAATTTATAACGTAGTTTGTGCAGCAAGAAAACAATCACCTTCATTAACAAGAACACAGTACTATGTGAAATAACACAGTATTCTGTTCTCCAAATGAGTTGCTTTCTTACGAAGAGTCTTCAGTGCAGCAAGATGAAACATTCCTAGTTTGTGTAATCTAACAAGATGTACAACTTCGTAGATTAACCACATTTCTAACGTAGTTTGTTTAGAAAACAAACGCCTTCATTGCCGAACACAGTACTGTGTGAAATAAGCGTGTTCTGATCCCCAAATGAGTTACTTTCTTACGAAGAGTCTTCAGTGCAGCAAGATCAAACTTTCCTAGTTTGTGTAATCTAACAAGATGTAGAATTTCGTAGATTCACCACATTTCTAACGTAGTTTGTTGAGAAAACAAACACCTTCATTTCTGAACACAGTACTATGTGAAATAAGGCTATTCTGTTCTCCAAAGGAGTTGCTTTCTTACGAAGAGTCTTCAGTGCAGCAAGATGAAACTTTCCTAGTTTGTGTAATCTAACAAGATGTACAACTTAGTAGATTAACCACATTTCTAACATAGTTTGTTTAGAAAACAAACCCCTTCATTGCCGAACACAGTACGGTGTGAAATAAGCCTGTTCTGATCACCAAATGAGTTGCTTTCTTACGAAGAGTCTTCAGTGCAGCAAGATCAAACTTTCCTAGTTTGTGTAATCTACCAAGATGTAGAATATCGTAAATTAACCACATTTCTAACGTAGTTTGTTTAGAAAACAAACACCTTCATTGTAATCTAACAAGATGTACAACTTAGTAGTGTGTGAAATAAGGTTTGTTCTTTTCATTGCTGAAATGAGTTGCTTTCTTACAAATGAATGCTTTCTTCAGTGCAGCAAGATCAAACTTTCCTAGTTTGTGTAATCTAACAAGATGTACAACTTAGTAGATTAACCACATTTCTAACGTAGTTCGTTTAGAAAACAAACGCCTTCATTTCCGAACACAGTACTGTGTGAAATAAGCGTGTTCTAATCCCCAAATCAGTTGCTTTCTTACGAAGAGTCTTCAGTGCAGCAAGATCAAACTTTCCTAGTTTGTGTAATCTAACAAGATGTAGAATTTTGTAGATTAACCACATTTCTAACGTAGTTTGTTGAGAAAACAAACACCTTTATTGCTGAACACAGTACTATGTGAAAGAAGGCTATTCTGTTCTCCAAATGAGTTGCTTTCTTACGAAGAGTCTTCAGTGGAGCAAGATCAAACTTTCCTAGTTTGTGTAATCTAACAAGATGTACAACTTAGTAGATTAACCACATTTCTAACATAGTTTGTTTAGAAAACAAACCCCTTCATTGCCGAACACAGTACGGTGTGAAATAAGCCTGTTCTGATCACCAAATGAGTTGCTTTCTTACGAAGAGTCTTCAGTGCAGCAAGATCAAACTTTCCTAGTTTGTGTAATCTACCAAGATGTAGAATTTAGTAGATTAACCACATTTCTAACGTAGTTTGTTTAGAAAACAAACACCTTCATTGCCGAACGCAGTACTGTGTGAAATAAGGCTGTTCTGTTCCGCAAATGAGTTGCTTTCTTACGAAGAGTCTTCAGTGCAGCAAGATCAAACTTTCCTAGTTTTTGTAATCTAACAAGATGTACAACTTAATAGACTACCTTCATTTCTAAAGTAGTTTGTTTAGAAAACAAACCCATTCATTGCCGAACACAGTACTGTGTGAAATAAGGCTGTTCTGTTCCCCAAATGAGTTGGTTTCTCACGAAGACTCTTCAGTGCAGCAAGATCAAACTTTCCTAGTTTGTGTAATCTAACAAGATATACAATTTAGTAGATTAACCACATTTCTAACGTAGGTTGTTTAGAAAACAAACGCCTTCATTGCCGAACACAGTACTGTGTGAAATAAGCGTGTTCTGATCCCCAAATCAGTTGCTTTCTTACGAAGAGTCTTCAGTGCAGCAAGATCAAACTTTCCTAGTTTGTGTAATCTAACAAGATGTAGAATTTCGTAGATTAACCACATTTCTAACGTAGTTTGTTTAGAAAACAAAGACCTTCATGGCCGAAGACAGTACTGTGTGAAAAAAGGGTATTCTGTTCTCCAAATGAGTTGCTTTCTTACGAAGAGTCTTCAGTGCAGCAAGATCAAACTTTCCTAGTTTGTGTAATCTAACAAGATGTTCAACTTAATAGATTACCTTCATTTCTAAACACAGTTTGTTTAGAAACCAACCCAGTCTTCAGTGCAGCAAGAACACAGTACTGTGTGAAATAAGGCTGTTCTGTTCCCCAAATGAGTTGGTTTCTTACTAAGATTCTTCACTGCAGCAAGATCAAACTTTCCTAGTTTGTGTAATCTAACAAGATGTACAACTTAGTAGATTAACCACATTTATAACGTAGTTTGTTTAGAAAACAAACACCTTCATTGCCGAACACAGTACTATGTGAAATAAGGCTATTCTGTTCTCCAAATGAGTTGCTTTCTTACGAAGAGTCTTCAGTGCAGCAAGATCAAACTTTCCTAGTTTGTGTAATCTAACAAGATGTACAATTTAGTAGATTAACCACATTTCTAACGTACTTTGTTTAGAAAACAAACGCGTTCATTGCCGAACACAGTACTGTGTGAAATAAGCTTGTTCTGATCCCCAAATCAGTTGCTTTCTTACGAAGAGTCTTCAGTGCAGCAAGATCAAACTTTCCAAGTTTGTGTAATCTAACAAGATCTAGAATTTCGTAGATTAACCACATTTCTAACGTAGTTTGTTTAGAAAACGAACACCTTCATTGCCGAACACAGTACTGTGTGAAATAAGGGTATTCTGTTCTCCAAATGAGTTGCTTTCTTACGAAGAGTCTTCAGTGCAGCAAGATCAAACTTTCCTAGTTTGTGTAATCTAACAAGATGTACAACTTAGTAGATTAACCACATTTCTAACGTAATTTGTTTAGAAAACAAACGCCTTCATTGCCGAACACAGTACTGTGTGAAATAAGCTTGTTCGGATACCCAAATCAGTTGCTTTCTTACGAAGAGTCTTCAGTGCAGCAAGGTCAAACTTTCTTAGTTTGTGTAATCTAACAAGATGTAAAATTTAGTAGTTTAACCACATTTCTAACGTAATATGTTTAGAAAACAAACACCTTCATTCCCGAAAACAGTACTGTATGCAATAAGGCTATTCTGTTCTCCAAATGAGTTGCTTTCTTACGAAGAGTCTTCAGTGCAGCAAGATCAAACTTTGCTAGTTTGTGTAATGTAACAAGATGTACAATTTAGTAGATTAACCACATTTCTAACATAGTTTGTTTAGAAAACAAACGCCTTCATTGCCAAACACAGTACTGTGTGAAATAAGGCTGTTCTGTCCCGAAATCAGTTGCTTTCTTGAGAAGAGTCTTGAGGGCAGCAAGATCAAACTTTCCTAGTTTTTGTAATCTAACAAGATGTACAATTTAATAGACTACCTTCATTTCTAACATAGTTTGTTTAGAAAACAAACCCCTTCATTGCCGAACACAGTACCGTGTGAAATAAGCCTGTTCTGATCACCAAATGAGTTGCTTTCTTACGAAGAGTCTTCAGTGCAGCAAGATCAAACTTTCCTAGTTTGTGTAATCTACCAAGATGTAGAATTTAGTAGATTAACCACATTTCTAACGTAGTTTGTTTAGAAAACAAACACCTTCATTGCAAATGCAGTACTGTGTGAAGTAAGCTAGTTCTGTTCTACAAATGAGTTGCTTTCTTACGAAGAGTCTTCAGTGCAGCAAGATCAAACTTTCCTAGTTTGTGTAATCTTACAAGATGTACAACTTAGTAGATTAACCACATTTCTAACATAGTTTGTTTAGAAAACAAACGCCTTCATTGCCGAACACAGTACTGTGTGAAATAAGGCTGTTCTGTTCCCGAAATCAGTTGCTTTCTTGAGAAGAGTCTTGAGGGCAGCAAGATCAAACTTTCCTAGTTTGTGTAATATAACAAGATATACAATTTAGTAGATTAACCACATTTGTAACGTAGTTTGTTTAGAAAACAAACGCCTTCTTTCCCGAACACCGTACTGTGTGAAATAAGCGTGTTCTGATCCCCAAATCAGTTGCTTTCTTACGAAGAGTCTTCAGTGCAGCAAGATCAAACTTTCCTAGTTTGTGTAATCTAACAAGATGTAGAATTTCGTAGATTAACCACATTTCTAACGTAGTTTGTTAAGAAAACAAACACTTTCATTGCCGAACACAGTACTGTGTGAAATAAGGGTATTCTGTTCTCCAAATGAGTTGCTTTCTTACGAAGAGTCTTCAGTGCAGCAAGATCAAACTTTCCTAGTTTGTGTAATCTAACAAGATGTACAACTTAGTAGATTAACCACATTTCTGACGTAATTTGTTTAGAAAACAAACGACTTCATTGCCGAACACAGTACTGTGTGAAATAAGATTGTTCTGATCCCCAAATCAGTTGCTTTCCTACGAAGAGTCTTCAGTGCAGCAAGATCAAACTTTCTTACTTTGTGTAATCTAACAAGATGTAGAATTTAGTAAATTAACCACATTTCTAACGTAGATTGTTAGAAAACAAACACCTTCATTGCCGAACACAGTACTGTGTTAAGTAAGGCTGTTCTGTTCCCGATATCAGTTGCTTTCTTGAGAAGAGTCTTGAGGGCAGCAAGATCAAACTTTCCTAGTTTTTGTAAACTAACAAGATGTACAACTTAATAGACTACCTTCATTTCTAAAGTAGTTTGTTTAGAAAACAAACCCATTCATTGCCGAACACAGTACTGTGTGAAATAAGGCTGTTCTGTTCCCCAAATGAGTTGATTTCTTACGAAGACTCTTCAGTGCAGCAAGATCAAACTTTCCTAGTTTGTGTAATCTAACAAGATATACAATTTAGTAGATTAACCACATTTCTAACGTAATTTTTTTAGAAAACAAACCCATTCATTGCCGAACACAGTACTGTGTGAAATAAGACTGTTCTGTTCCCCAAATGAGTTGGTTTCTTACGAAGACTCTTCAGTGCAGCAAGATCAAACTTTCCTAGTTTGTGTAATCTAACAAGATGTACAATTTAGTAGATTAACCACATTTCTAACTTAGGTTGTTTACAAAACAAACGCCTTCATTTCCGAACACAGTACTGTGTGAAATAAGCGTGTTCTGATCCCCAAATCAGTTGCTTTCTTACGAAGGGTCTTCAGTGCCGCAAGATCAAACTTTCCTAGTTTGTGTAATCTAACAAGATGTAGAATTTCGTAGATTAACCACATTTCTAACGTTGTTTGTTTAGAAAACAAACACCTTCATTGCGGAACACAGTACTGTGTGAAATAAGGGTATTCTGTTCTCCAAATGAGTTGCTTTCTTACGAAGAGTCTTCAGTGCAGCAAGATCAAACTTTCCTAGTTTGTGTAATCTAACAAGATGTACAACTTAGTAGATTAACCACGTTTCTAACATAGTTTGTTTAGAAAACAAACCCCTTCATTGCCGAACACAGTACGGTGTGAAATAAGCCTGTTCTGATCAGGAAATGAGTTGCTTTCTTACGAAGAGTCTTCAGTGCAGCAAGATCAAACTTTCCTAGTTTGTGTAATCTACCAAGATGTAGAATTTAGTAGATTAACCACATTTCTAACGTAGTTTGTTTAGAAAACAAACACCTTCATTGCAAATGCAGTACTGTGTGAAGTAAGCTAGTTCTGTTCTCCAAATGAGTTGCTTTCTTACGAAGAGTCTTCAGTGCAGCAAGATCAAACTTTCCTAGTTTGTGTAATCTTACAAGATGTACAACTTAGTAGATTAACCACATTTCTAACATAGTTTGTTTAGAAAACAAACGCCTTCATTGCCGAACACAGTACTGTGTGAAATAAGGCTGTTCAGTTCCCGAAATCAGTTGCTTTCTTGAGAAGAGTCTTGAGGGCAGCAAGATCAAACTTTCCTAGTTTGTGTAATCTAACAAGATATACAATTTAGTAGATTAACCACATTTGTAACGTAGTTGGTTTAGAAAACAAACCCCTTCTTTCCCGAACACCGTACTGTGTGAAATAAGCGTGTTCTGATCCCCAAATCAGTTGCTTTCTTACGAAGAGTCTTCAGTGCACCAAGATCAAACGTTCCTAGTTTGTGTAATCTAACAAGATGTAGAATTTCGTAGATTAACCACATTTCTAACGTAGTTTGTTTAGAAAACAAACACTTTCATTGCCGAACAACGTACTGTGTGAAATAAGGGTATTCTGTTCTCCAAATGAGTTGCTTTCTTACGAAGAGTCTTCAGTGCAGCAAGATCAAACTTTCCTAGTTTGTGTAATCTAACAAGATGTACAACTTAGTAGATTAACCACATTTCTGACGTAATTTGTTTAGAAAACAAACGCCTTCATTGCCGAACACAGTACTGTGTGAAATAAGATTGTTCTGATCCCCAAATCAGTTGCTTTCCTACGAAGAGTCTTCAGTGCAGCAAGATCAAACTTTCTTACTTTGTGTAATCTAACAAGATGTAGAATTTAGTAAATTAACCACATTTCTAACGTAGTTTGTTTAGAAAACAAACACCTTCATTGCCGAACACAGTACTATGTGAAATAAGGCTATTCTGTTCTCCAAATGAGTTGCTTTCTTACGAAGAGTCTTCAATGCAGCAAGATCAAACTTTCCTAGTTTGTGTAATCTAACAAGATGTACAATTTAGTAGATTAACCACATTTCTAACGTACTTTGTTTAGAAAACAAACGGGTTCATTCCCGAACACCCTACTGTGTGAAATAAGCTTGTTCTGATCCCCAAATAAGTTGCTTTCTTACGAAGAGTCTTCAGTGCAGCAAGATCAAACTTTCCTAGTTTGTGTAATCTAACAAGATATACAATTTAGTAGATTAACCTCATTTGCAACGTAGTTTGTTTAGAAAACAAACGCCTTCATTGCCGAACACAGTACTGTGTGAAATAAGGCTGTTCTGATCCCCAAATCAGTTGCTTTCTTGAGAAGAGTCTTCAGTGCAGCAAGATCAAACTTTCCTAGTTTTTGTGTAATCTAACAAGATGTACAATTTAGTAGATTAACCACATTTCTAACGTAGTTTGTTTAGAAAACAAACACCCTTCATTGCCGAACACAGTACTGTGTGAAATAAGGCTATTCTGTTCTCCAAATGAGTTGCTTTCTTACGAAGAGTCTTCAGTGCAGCAAGATCAAACTTTCCTAGTTTGTGTAATCTAACAAGATGTACAATTTAGTAGATTAACCACATTTCTAACATAGTTTGTTTAGAAAACAAACGCCTTCATTGCCGAATCACAGTACTGTGTGAAATAAGGCTGTTCTGTTCCCGAAATCAGTTGCTTTCTTGAGAAGAGTCTTGAGGGCAGCAAGATCAAACTTTCCTAGTTTTTGTAATCTAACAAGATGTACAATTTAATAGATTACCTTCATTTCTAAAGTAGTTTGTTTAGAAAACAAACCCATTCAATTGCCAAACACAGTACTGTGTGAAATAAGGCTGTTCTGTTCCCCAAATGAGTTGGTTTCTTACGAAGACTCTTCAGTGCAGCAAGATCAAACTTTCCTAGTTTGTGTAATCTAACAAGATGTAGATTTTCGTAGATTAACCTCATTTCTAACGTAGTTTGTTTAGAAAACAAACACCTTCAATTCCAGACACAGTACTGTGTGAAATAAGGGTATTCTGTTCTCCAAATGAGTTGCTTTCTTACGAAGAGTCTTCAGTGCAGCAAGATCAAACTTTACTAGTTTGTGTAATCTAACAAGATGTACAACTTAGTAGATTAACCACATTTCTAACGTAATTTTTTAGAAAACAAACGCCTTCATTGCCGAACACAGTACTGTGTGAAATAAGATTGTTCTGATCCCCAAATCAGTTCCTTTCCTACGAAGAGTCTTCAGTGCAGCAAGATCAAACTTTCTTACTTTGTGTAATCTAACAAGATGTAGAATTTAGTAGATTAACCACATTTCTAACGTAGTTTGTTTAGAAAACAAACACCTTCATTGCCGAACACAGCACTGTATGAAATAAGGCTGTTCTGTTCCCGAAATCAGTTGCTTTCTTGAGAAGAGTCTTGAGGGCAGCAAGATCAAACTTTCCTAGTTTTTGTAAACTAACAAGATGTACAACTTAATAGACTACCTTCATTTCTAAAGTAGTTTGTTTAGAAAATAAAACCCATTCATTGCCGAACACAGTACTGTGTGAAATAAGGCTGTTCTGTTCCCCAAATGAGTTGATTTCTTACGAAGACTCTTCAGTGCAGCAAGATCAAACTTTCCTAGTTTGTGTAATCTAACAAGATGTAGAATTTCGTAGATTAACCACATTTCTAACGTAGTTTGTTTAGAAACCAAACACCATCAATGCCGAACACAGTACTGTGTGAAATAAGGCTATTCTGTTCTCCAAATGAGTTGCTTTCTTACGAAGAGTCTTCAGTGCAGCAAGATCAAACTATCCTAGTTTGTGTAATCTAACAAGATGTACAATTTAGTAGATTAACCGCATTTCTAACGTAATTTTGTTTAGAAAACAAACGCCTTCATTGCGAACACAGTACTGTGTGAAATAAGATTGTTCTGATCCCCAAATCAGTTGCTTTCTTACGAAGAGTCTTCAGTGCAGCAAGATCAAACTTTCTTAGTTTGTGTAATCTAACAAGATGTAGAATTTAGTAGATTAACCACATTTCTAAAGTAGTATGTTTAGAAAACAAACACCTTCATTTCCAAACACAGTACTGTGTGAAATAAGGCTATTCTGTTCTCCAAATGAGTTGCTTTCTTACGAAGAGTCTTCAGTGCAGCAAGATCAAACTTTCCTAGTTTGTGTAATCTAACAAGATGTACAATTTAGTAGATTAACCACATTTCTAAAGTAGTTTGTTTAGAAAACAAACCCATTCATTGCCGAACACAGTACTGTGTGAAATAAGGCTGTTCTGTTCCCGAAATCAGTTGCTTTCTTGAGAAGAGTCTTGAGGGCAGCAAGATCAAACTTTCCTAGTTTTTGTAATCTAACAAGATGTACAACTTAATAGACTACCTTCATTTCTAAACTAGTTTGTTTAGAAAACAAACCCATTCATTGCGAACACAGTACTGTGTGAAATATGGCTGTTCTGTTCCCCAAATGAGTTGGTTTCTTACGAAGACTCTTCAGTGCAGCAAGATCAAACTTTCCTAGTTTGTGTAATCTAACAAGATGTACAATTTAGTAGATTAACCACATTTGTAACGTAGTTTGTTTAGAAAACAAACGCCTTCATTGCCGAACACAGTACTGTGTGAAATAAGCGTGTTCTGATCCCCAAATCAGTTGCTTTCTTACGAAGAGTCTTCAGTGCAGCAAGATCAAACTTTCTTACTTTGTGTAATCTAACAAGATGTAGAATTTAGTAGATTAACCACATTTCTAACGTAGTTTGTTTAGAAAACAAACACCTTCATTGCCGAACACAGTACTGTGTGAAATAAGGCTATTCTGTTCTCCAAATGAGTTGCTTTCTTACGAAGAGTCTTCAGTGCAGCAAGATCAAACTTTCCTAGTTTGTGTAATCTAACAAGATGTACAACTTGGTAGATTAACCACATTTCTAACGTAATTTGTTTAGAAAACAAATGCCTTCATTGCCGAACACAGAACTGTGTGAAATAAGCTCGTTCTGATACCCAAATCAGTTGCTTTCTTACGAAGAGTCTTCAGTGCAGCAAGGTCAAGCTTTCTTAGTTTGTGTAATCTAACAAGATGTAGAATTTAGTAGATTAACCACATTTCTAACGTAGTATGTTTAGAAAACAAACACCTTCATTGCCGAACACAGTACTGTATGAAATAAGGCTATTCTGTTCTCCAAATGAGTTGCTTTCTTACGAAGAGTCTTCAGTGCAGCAAGATCAAACTTTCCTAATTTGTGTAATCTAACAAGATGTACAATTTAGTAGATTAACCACATTTCTAACATAGTTTGTTTAGAAAACAAACGCCTTCATTGCCAAACACAGTACTGTGTGAAATAAGGCTGTTTTGTTCCCGAAATCAGTTGCTTTCTTGAGAAGAGTCTTGAGGGCAGCAAGATCAAACTTTCCTAGTTATTGTAATCTAACAAGATGTACAACTTAATAGACTACCTTCATTTCTAAAGTAGTTTGTTTAGAAAACAAACGCATTCATTGCCGAACACAGTACTGTGTGAAATAAGGCTGTTCTGTTCCCCAAATGAGTTGGTTTCTTACGAAGACTCTTCAGTGCAGCAAGATCAAACTTTCCTAGTTTTTGTAATCTAACAAGATGTACAACTTAGTAGATTAACCACATTTATAACGTAGTTTGTTTAGAAAACAAACACCTCCATTGGCGAACACAGTACTATGTGAAATAAGGCTATTCTGTTCTCCAAATGAGTTGCTTTCTAACGAAGAGTCTTCAGTGCAGCAAGATCAAACTTTCCTAGTTTGTGTAATCTAACAAGATGTACAATATAGTAGATTAACCACATTTCTAACGTACTTTGTTTAGAAAACAAACGCCTTCATTGCCGAACACAGTACTGTGTGAAGTAAGCGTGTTCTGATCCCCAAATCAGTTGCTTTCTTACGAGGAGTCTTCAGTACAGCAAGATCAAACTTTCCTAGTTTGTGTAATCCAACAAGATGTAGAATTTCGTAGATTAACCACATTTCTAACGTAGTTTGTTTAGAAAACAAACCCCTTCATTGCCGAACACAGTACTGTGTGAAATAAGGCTATTCTGTTCTCCAAATGAGTTGCTTTCTTACGAAGACTCTTCAGTGCAGCAAGATCAAACTTTCCTAGTTTGTGTAATCTAACAAGATGTACAATTTAGTAGATTAACCACATTTCTAACATAGTTTCTTTAGTAAACAAACGCCTTCATTGCCGAACACAGTCTTTGTGAAATAAGGCTGTTCTGTTCCCGAAATCAGTTGCTTTCTTGAGAAGAGTCTTGAGGGCAGCAAGATCAAACTTTCCTAGTTTGTGTAATCTAACAAGATATACAATTTAGTAGATTAACCACATTTGTAACGTAGTTTGTTTAGAAAACTAACGCCTTCATTGCCGAACACAGTACTGTGTGAAATAAGCGTGTTCTGATCCCCAAATGAGTTGCGTTCCTACGAAGAGTCTTCAGTGCAGCAAGATCAAACTTTCCTAGTTTGTGTAATCTAACAAGATGTAGAATTTCGTAGATTAACCACATTTCTAACGTAGTTTGTTTAGAAAACAAACACCTTCATTACCGAACACAGTTCTGTGTGAAATAAGGCTATTCTGTTCTCCAAATGAGTTGCTTTCTTACGAAGAGTCTTCAGTGCAGCAAGATCAAACTTTCCTAGTTTGTGTAATCTAACAAGATGTACAACTTAGTAGATTAACCACATTTCTAACGTAATTTGTTTAGAAAACAAACGCCTTCATTGCCGAACACAGTACTGGGTGAAATAAGATTGTTCTGATCCCCAAATCAGTTGCTTTCTTACGAAGAGTCTTCAGTGCAGCAAGATCAAACTTTCTCACTTTGTGTAATCTAACAAGATGTAGAATTTAGTAGATTAACCACGTTTCTAACGAGTTTGTTTAGAAAACAAACACCTTCATTGCCAAACACTGTACTGTGTGAAATAAGGCTATTCTGTTCTCCAAATGAGTTGCTTTCTTACGAAGAGTCTTCAGTGCAGCAAGTTCAAACTTTCCTAGTTTGTGTAATCTAACAAGATGTACAATTTAGTAGATTAACCACATTTCTAACATAGTTTGTTTAGAAAACAAACGCCTTCATTGCCGAACACAGTACTGTGTGAAATAAGGCTGTTCTGTTCCCGAAATCAGTTGCTTTCTTGAGAAGAGTCTTGAGGGCAGCAAGATCAAACTTTCCTAGTTTTTGTAATCTAACAAGATGTACAACTTAATAGACTACCTTCATTTCTAAAGTAGTTTGTTTAGAAAACAAACCCATTCAATGCCGAACACAGTACTGTGTGAAATAAGGCTGTTCTGTTCCCCAAATGAGTTGGTTTCTTACGAAGACTCTTCAGTGCAGCAAGATCAAACTTTCCTAGTTTGTGTAATCTAACAAGATATACAATTTAGTAGATTAACCACATTTGTAACGTAGTTTGTTTAGAAAACAAACGCCTTCATTGCCGAACACAGTACGGTGTGAAATAAGCGTGTTCTGATCCCAAAATCAGTTGCTTTCTTACGAAGAGTCTTCAGTGCAGCAAGATCAAACTTTCCTAGTTTGTGTATTCTAACAAGATGTAGAATTTCGTAGATTAACCACATTTCTAACGTAGTTTGTTTAGAAAACAAACACCATCATTGCCGAACACAGTACTGTGTGAAATAAGGCTATTCTGTTCTCCAAATGAGTTGCTTTCTTACGAAGAGTCTTCAGTGCAGCAAGATCAAACTTTCCTAGTTTGTGTAATCTAACAAGATGTACAATTTAGTAGATTAACCGCATTAATAACGTAATTTTTTTAGAAAACAAACGCCTTCATTGCCGAACACAGTACTGTGTGAAATAAGCTTGTTCTGATACCCAAATCAGTTGCTTTCTTACGAAGAGTCTTCAGTGCAGCAAGGTCAAACTTTCTTAGTTTGTGTAATCTAACAAGATGTAGAATTTAGTAGATTAACCACATTTCTAAAGTAGTATGTTTAGAAAACCAACACCTTCATTTCCGAACACAGTACTGTGTGAAATAAGGCTATTCTGTTCTGCAAATGAGTTGCTTTCTTACGAAGAGTCTTCAGTGCACCAAGATCAAACTTTCCTAGTTTGTGTAATCTAACAAGATGTACAATTTAGTAGATTAACCACATTTCTAACGTAGTTTGTTTAGAAAACAAACCCATTCATTGCCGAACACAGTACTGTGTGAAATAAGGCTGTTCTGTTCCCGAAATCAGTTGCTTTCTTGAGAAAAGTCTTGAGGGCAGCAAGATCAAACTTCCTAGTTTTTGTAATCTAACAAGATGTACAACTTAATAGACTACCTTCATTTCTAAACTAGTTTGTTTAGAAAACAAACCCATTCGTTGCCGAACACAGTACTGTGTGAAATATGGCTGTTCTGTTCCCCAAATGAGTTGGTTTCTTACGAAGACTCTTCAGTGCAGCAAGATCAAACTTTCCTAGTTTGTGTAATCTAACAAGATGTACAACGTAGTAGATTAACCACATTTGTACCGTAGTTTGTTTAGAAAACAAACGCCTTCATTGCCGAACACAGTACGGTGTGAAATAAGCGTGTTCTGATCCCCAAATCAGTTGCTTTCTTACGAAGAGTCTTCAGTGCAGCAAGATCAAACTTTCTTACTTTGTGTAATCTAACAAGATGTAGAATTTAGTAGATTAACCACATTTCTAACGTAGTTTGTTTAGAAAACAAACACCTTCATTGCCGAACACAGTACTGTGTGAAATAAGGCTATTCTGTTCTCCAAATGAGTTGCTTTCTTACGAAGAGTCTTCAGTGCAGCAAGATCAAACTTTCCTAGTTTGTGTAATCTAACAAGATGTACAACTTGGTAGATTAACCACATTTCTAACGTAATTTGTTTAGAAAACAAATGCCTTCATTGCCGAACACAGAACTGTGTGAAATAAAGCTGTTCTGATACCCCAAATCAGTTGCTTTCTTACGAAGAGTCTTCAGTGCAGCAAGATCAAAGCTTTCTTAGTTTGTGTAATCTAACAAGATGTAGAATTTAGTAGATTAACCACATTTCTAACGTAGTATGTTTAGAAAACAAACACCTTCATTGCGAACACAGTACTGTATGAAATAAGGCTATTCTGTTCTCCAAATGAGTTGCTTTCTTACGAAGAGTCTTCAGTGCAGCAAGATCAAACTTTCCTAGTTTGTGTAATCTAACAAGATGTACAATTTAGTAGATTAACCACATTTCTAACATAGTTTGTTTAGAAAACAAACGCCTTCATTGCCAAACACAGTACTGTGTGAAATAAGGCTGTTTTGTTCCCGAAATCAGTTGCTTTCTTGAGAAGAGTCTTGAGGGCAGCAAGATCAAACTTTCCTAGTTATTGTAATCTAACAAGATGTACAACTTAATAGACTACCTTCATTTCTAAAGTAGTTTGTTTAGAAAACAAACGCATTCATTGCGAACACAGTACTGTGTGAAATAAGGCTGTTCTGTTCCCCAAATGAGTTGGTTTCTTACGAAGACTCTTCAGTGCAGCAAGATCAAACTTTCCTAGTTTTTGTAATCTAACAAGATGTACAACTTAGTAGATTAACCACATTTATAACGTAGTTTGTTTAGAAAACAAACACCTCCATTGGCGAACACAGTACTATGTGAAATAAGGCTATTCTGTTCTCCAAATGAGTTGCTTTCTAACGAAGAGTCTTCAGTGCAGCAAGATCAAACTTTCCTAGTTTGTGTAATCTAACAAGATGTACAATATAGTAGATTAACCACATTTCTAACGTACTTTGTTTAGAAAACAAACACCTTCATTGCCGAACACAGTACTGTGTGAAGTAAGCGTGTTCTGATCCCCAAATCAGTTGCTTTCTTACGAGGAGTCTTCAGTGCAGCAAGATCAAACTTTCCTAGTTTGTGTAATCCAACAAGATGTAGAATTTCGTAGATTAACCACATTTCTAACGTAGTTTGTTTAGAAAACAAACCCTTCATTGCCGAACACAGTACTGTGTGAAATAAGGCTATTCTGTTCTCCAAATGAGTTGCTTTCTTACGAAGACTCTTCAGTGCAGCAAGATCAAACTTTCCTAGTTTGTGTAATCTAACAAGATGTACAATTTAGTAGATTAACCACATTTCTAACATAGTTTCTTTAGTAAACAAACGCCTTCATTGCCGAACACAGTCTTTGTGAAATAAGGCTGTTCTGTTCCCGAAATCAGTTGCTTTCTTGAGAAGAGTCTTGAGGGCAGCAAGATCAAACTTTCCTAGTTTTTGTAATCTAACAAGATGTACAACTTAATAGACTACCTTCATTTCTAAAGTAGTTTGTTTAGAAAACAAACCCATTCATTGCCGAACACAGTACTGTGTGAAATAAGGCTGTTCTGTTCCCCAAATGAGTTGGTTTCTTACGAAGACTCTTCAGTGCAGCAAGATCAAACTTTCCTAGTTTGTGTAATCTAACAAGATGTACAACTTAGTAGATTAACCACATTGATAACATAGTTTGTTTAGAAAACAAACACCTTCATTGCCGAACACAGTACTATGTGAAATAAGGCTATTCTGTTCTCCAAATGAGTTGCTTTCTTACGAAGAGTCTTCAGTGCAGCAAGATCAAACTTTCCTACTTTGTGTAATCTAACAAGATGTACAATTTAGTAGATTAACCACATTTCTAACGTACTTTGTTTAGAAAACAAACGCGTTCATTGCCGAACACACTACTGTGTGAAATAAGCTTGTTCTGATCCCCAAATCAGTTGCTTTCTTACGAAGACTCTTCAGTGCAGCAAGATCAAACTTTCCTAGTTTGTGTAATCTAACAAGATATACAATTTAGTAGATTAACCACATTTGTAACGTAGTTTGTTTAGAAAACAAACGCCTTCATTGCCGAACACAGTACTGTGTGAAATAAGCGTGTTCTGATCCCCAAATCAGTAGCTTTCTTATGAAGAGTCTTCACTGCAGCAAGATCAAACTTTCCTAGTTTGTGTAATCTAACAAGATGTAGAATTTCGTAGATTAACCACATTTCTAACGTAGATTGTTTAGAAAACAAACACCTTCATTGCCGAACACAGTACCGTGTGAAATAAGGCTGTTCTGTTCTCCAAATCAGTTGCTTTCTTACGAAGAGTCTTCAGTGCAGCAAGATCAAACTTTCCTAGTTTGTGTAATCTAACAAGATGTACAACTTGGTAGATTAACCACATTTCTAACGTAATTTGTTTAGAAAACAAATGCCTTCATTGCCGAACACAGAACTGTGTGAAATAAGCTCGTTCTGATACCCAAATCAGTTGCTTTCTTACGAAGAGTCTTCAGTGCAGCAAGGTCAAACTTTCTTAGTTTGTGTAATCTAACAAGATGTAGAATTTAGTAGATTAACCACATTTCTAACGTAGTATGTTTAGAAAACAAACACCTTCATTGCCGAACACAGTACTGTATGAAATAAGGCTATTCTGTTCTCCAAATGAGTTGCTTTCTTACGAAGAGTCTTCAGTGCAGCAAGATCAAACTTTCCTAGTTTGTGTAATCTAACAAGATGTACAATTTAGTAGATTAAAAACATCTAACATAGTTTGTTTAGAAAACAAACGCCTTCATTGCCAAACACAGTACTGTGTGAAATAAGGCTGTTCTGTTCCCGAAATCAGTTGCTTTCTTGAGAAGAGTCTTGAGGGCAGCAAGATCAAACTTTCCTAGTTTTTGTAATCTAACAAGATGTACAACTTAATAGACTACCTTCATTTCTAAAGTAGTTTGTTTAGAAAACAAACCCATTCATTGCCGAACACAGTACTGTGTGAAATAAGGCTGTTCTGTTCCCCAAATGAGTTGGTTTCTTACGAAGACTCTTCAGTGCAGCAAGATCAAACTTTCCTAGTTTGTGTAATCTACCAAGATGTAGAATTTAGTAGATTAACCACATTTCTAACGTAGTTTGTTTAGAAAACAAACACCTTCATTGCCGAACACAGTACTGTGTGAAAAAAGGCTATTCAGTTCTCCAAATGAGTTGCTTTCTTACGAAGAGTCTTCAGTGCAGCAAGATCAAACTTGCCTAGTTTGTGTAATCTAACCAGATGTAGAATTTAGTAGATTAACCACATTTCTAACGTACTTTGTTTAGAATACAAAGGCGTTCATTGCCGAACACACTACTGTGTGAAATAAGCTTGTTCTGATCCCCAAATCAGTTGCTTTCTTACGAAGAGTCTTCAGTGCAGCAAGATCAAACTTTCTTAGTTTGTGTAATATAACAAGATGTACAACTTAGTAGATTAACCACATTTCTAACTTAGTTTGTTTAGAAAACAAACCCCTCATTGCCGAACACAGTACTGTGTGAAATAAGCCTGTTCTGATCCCCAAATGAGTTGCTTTCTTACGAAGAGTCTTCAATGCAGCAAGATCAAAGTTTCCTAGTTTGTGTAATCTAAAAAGATGTATAACATAGTAGATTAACCACATTTCTAACGTAATTTGTTTAGAAAACAAACGCCTTCATTGCCGAACACAGTACTGTGTGAAATAAGCTTGTTCTGATCCCCAAATCACTTGCTTTCTTACGAAGAGTCTTCAGTGCAGCAAGATCAAACTTTCTTAGTTTGTGTAATCTAACAAGATGTACAACTTAGTAGATTAACCACATTTCTAACGTAGTTTGTTTAGAAAACAAACCCCTTCATTGCCGAACACAGTACTGTGTGAAATAAGCCTATTCTGATACCCAAATGAGTTGCTTTCTTGAGAAGAGTCTTGAGGGCAGCAAGATCAAATATCCTAGTTTTTGTAATCAAACAAGATGTACACCTTAATAGACTACCTTCATTTCTAAAGTAGTTTGTTTAGAAAACAAACCCATTCATTCCCGAACACAGTACTGTGTGAAATAAGGCTGTTCTGTTCCCCAAATGAGTTGCTTTCTTACGAAGACTGTTCAGTGCAGCAAGATCAAACTTTCCTAGTTTGTGTAATCTAACAAGATGTAGAATTTCGTAGATTAACCACATTTCTAACGTAGTTTGTTGAGAAGACAAACACCTTCATTGCCGAACACAGTACGGTGTGAAATAAGCCTTTTCTGATCATCAAATGAGTTGCTTTCTTATGAAGAGTCTTCAGTGCAGCAAGATCAAACTTTTCTAGTTTGTGCAATCTACCAAGATGTAGAATTTAGTAGATTAACCACAATTCTAACGTAGTTTGTTTAGAAAACAAACACCTTCATTGCAAATGCAGTACTGTGTGAAGTAAGCTAGTTCTGTTCTACAAATGAGTTGCTTTCTTACGAAGAGTCTTCAGTGCAGCAAGATCAAACTTTCCTAGTTTGTGTAATCTTACAAGATATACAACTTAGTAGATTAACCACATTTCTAACATACTTTGTTTAGAAAACAAACGCCTTCATTGCCGAACACAGTACTGTATGAAATAAGGCTGTTCTGTTCCCTAAATCAGTTGCTTTCTTGAGAAGAGCCTTGAGGGCAGCAAGATCAAACTTTCCTAGTTTTTGTAATCTAACAAGATATACAATTTAGTAGATTAACCACATTTGTAATGTAGTTTGTTCAGAAAACAAACGCCTTCATTGCCGAACACAGTACTGTGTGAAATAAGCGTGTTCTGATCCCCAAATCAGTTGGTTTCTTACGAAGAGTCTTCAGTGCAGCAAGATCAAACTTTCCTACTTTGTGTAATCTAACAAGATGTAGAATTTCGTAGATTAACCACATTTCTAACGTAGTTTGTTTAGAAAACAAACACCTTCATTGCCGAACACAGTACTGTGTGAAATAAGGCTGTTCTGTTCTCCAAATGAGTTGCTTTCTTACGAAGAGTCTTCAGTGCAGCAAGATCAAACTTTCCTAGTTTGTGTAATCTAACAAGATGTACAACTTAGTAGATTAACCACATTTCTAACGTAATTTGTTTAGAAAACAAACGCCTTCATTGCCGAACACAGTACTGTGTGAAATAAGATTGTTCTGATCCCCAAATCAGTTGCTCTCTTACGAAGAGTCTTTAGTGCAGCCAGATCAAACTTTCTTACTTTGTGTAATCTAAAAAGATGTAGAATTTAGTAGATTAACCACATTTCTAACGTAGTATGTTTAGAAAACAAACACCTTCATTGCCGAACACAGTACTGTGTGAAATAAGGCTATTCTGTTCTCCAAATGAGTTGCATTCTTACGAAGAGTCTTCAGTGCAGCAAGATCAAACTTTCCTAGTTTGTGTAATCTAACAAGATGTACAATTTAGTAGATTAACCACATTTCTAACAGTTTGTTTAGAAAACAAACGCCTTCATTGCCGAACACAGTACTGTGTGAAATAAGGCTGTTCTGTTCCCGAAATCAGTTGCTTTCTTGAGAAGAGTCTTGAGGGCAGCATGATCAAACTTTCCTAGTTTTTGTAATCTAACAAGATGTACAACTTTATAGACTACCTTCATTTCTAAAGTAGTTTGTTTAGAAAACAAACCCATTCATTGCCGAACACAGTACTGTGTGAAATAAGGCTGTTCTGTTCCCCAAATGAGTTGGTTTCTTACGAAGACTCTTCAGTGCAGCAAGATCAAACTTTCCTAGTTTGTGTAATCTAACAAGATGTACAACTTAGTAGATTCACTACATTTGTAACGTAGTTTGTTTAGAAAACAAACGCATTCATTGCCGAACACAGTACTGTGTGAAATAAGGCTGTTCTTATTCCCCAAATCAGTTGCTTTTCTTACGAAGAGTCTTCAGTGCAGCAAGATCAAACTTTCCTAGTTTGTGTAATCTAACAAGATGTAGAATTTAGTAGATTAACCACATTTCTAACGTAGTATGTTTAGAAAACAAACACCTTCATTGCGAACACAGTACTGTATGAAATAAGGCTATTCTGTTCTCCAAATGAGTTGCTTTCTTACGAAGAGTCTTCAGTGCAGCAAGATCAAACTTTCCTAATTTGTGTAATCTAACAAGATGTACAATTTAGTAGATTAACCACATTTCTAACATAGTTTGTTTAGAAAACAAACGCCTTCATTGCCAAACACAGTACTGTGTGAAATAAGGCTGTTTTGTTCCCGAAATCAGTTGCTTTCTTGAGAAGAGTCTTGAGGGCAGCAAGATCAAACTTTCCTAGTTATTGTAATCTAACAAGATGTACAACTTAATAGACTACCTTCATTTCTAAAGTAGTTTGTTTAGAAAACAAACGCATTCATTGCCGAACACAGTACTGTGTGAAATAAGCTTGTTTTGATACCCAAATCAGTTGCTTTCTTACACAGAGTCTTCAGTGCAGCAAGGTCAAACTTTCTTAGTTTGTGTAATCTAACAAGATGTAGAATTTAGTAGATTAACCACATTTCTAACGTAGTATGTTTAGAAAACAAACACCTTCATTGCCGAACACAGTACTGTGTGAAATAAGGCTATTCTGTTCTCCAAATGAGTTGCTTTCTTACGAAGAGCCTTCAGTGCAGCATGATCAAACTTTCCTAGTTTGTGTAATCTAACAAGATGGACAATTTAGTAGATTAACCACATTTCTAACATAGTTTGTTTAGAAAACAAACGCCTTCATTGCCGAACACAGTACTGTGTGAAATAAGGCTGTTCTGTTCCCGAAATCAGTTGCTTTCTTGAGAAGAGTCTTGAGGGCAGCAAGATCAAACTTTCCTAGTTTTTGTAATCTAACAAGATGTACAAATTAATAGACTACCTTCATTTCTAAAGTAGTTTGTTTAGAAAACAAACGCCTTCATTGCCGAACACAGTACTGTGTGAAATAAGCTTGTTCTGATCCCCAAATCAGTTGCTTTCTTACGAAGAGTCTTCAGTGCAGCAAGATCAAACTTTCCTAGTTTGTGTAATCTAACAAGATGTAGAATTTCGTAGATTAACCACATTTCTAACGTAGTTTGTTGAGAAAACAAACACCTTCATTGCTGAACACAGTACTATGTGAAATAAGGCTATTCTGTTCTCCAAATGAGTTGCTTTCTTACGAAGAGTCTTCAGTGCAGCAAGATCAAACTTTCCTAGTTTGTGTAATCTAACAAGATGTACAACTTAGTAGATTAACCACGTTTCTAACATAGTTTGTTTAGAAAACAAACCCCTTCATTGCCGAACACAGTATGGTGTGAAATAAGCCTGTTCTGATCACCAAATGAGTTGCTTTCTTACGAAGAGTCTTCAGTGCAGGAAGGTCAAACTTTCTTAGTTTGGGTAATCTAACAAGATGTAGAATTTAGTAGATTAACCACATTTCTAACGTAGTTTGTTTAGAAAACAAACACCTTCATTGCCGAACACAGTACTGTGTGAAATAAGGCTATTCTGTTCTCCAAATGAGTTGCTTTCTTACGAAGAGTCTTCAGTGCAGCAAGATCAAACTTTCCTAGTTTGTGTAATCTAACAAGATGTACAATTTAGTAGATTAACCACATTTCTAACATAGTTTGTTTAGAAAACAAACGCCTTCATTACCGAACACAGTACTGTGTGAAATAAGCCTGTTCTGATCCCCAAATCTGTTGCTTTTTTACGAAGAGTCTTCAGTGCAGGAAGATCAAACTTTCCTAGTTTGTGTAATCTAACAAGATGTAGAATTTCGTAGATTAACCACATTTCTAACGTAGTTTGTTTAGAAAACAAACACCTTCATTTCCGAACACAGTACTGTGTGAAATAAGGCTATTCTGTTCTCCAAATGAGTTGCTTTCTTACGAAGAGTCTTCAGTGCAGCAAGATCAAACTTTCCTAGTTTGTGTAATCTAACAAGATGTGCAATTTAGTAGAATAACCACATTTCTAACGTAATTTGTTTAGAAAACAAACGCCTTCATTGCCGAACACAGTACTGTGTGAAATAAGCTTGTGCTGATACCCAAATCAGTTGCTTTCTTACGAAGAGTCTTCAGTGCAGCAAGGTCAAACTTTCTTAGTTTGTGTAATCTAACAAGATGTAGAATTTAGTAGATTAACCACATTTCTAACGTAGTATGTTTAGAAAACAAACACCTTCATTGCCGAACACAGTACTGTGTGAAATAAGGCTATTCTGTTCTCCAAATGAGTTGCTTTCTTACGAAGAGTCTTCAGTGCAGCAAGATCAAACTTTCCTAGTTTGTGTAATCTAACAAGATGTACAATTTAGTAGATTAACCATATTTCTAACATAGTTTGTTTAGAAAACAAACACCTTCATTGCCGAACACTGTACTGTGTGAAATAAGGCTGTTCTGTTCCCGAAATCAGTTGCTTTCTTGAGAAGAGTCTTTAGGGCAGCAAGATCAAACTTTCCTAGTTTTTGTAATCTAACAAGATGTACAACTTAATAGACTACCTTCATTTCTAAAGAAGTTTGTTTAGTTAACAAACCCATTCATTGCCGAACACAGTACTGTGTGAAATAAGGCTGTTCTGTTCCCGAAATCAGTTGCTTTCTTGAGAAGAGTCTTGAGGGCAGCAAGATCAAACTTTCCTAGTTTGTTTAATCTAACAAGATATACAATTTAGTAGATTTACCACATTTCTAACAGTTTGTTTAGAAAACAAACGCCTTCATTGCCGAACACAGTACTGTGTGAAATAAGCTTGTTCTGATCCCCAAATCAGTTGCTTTCTTACGAAGAGTCTTCAGTGCAGCAAGATCAAACTTTCCTAGTTTGTGTAATCTAACAAGATGTACAACTTAGTAGATTAACCACATTTATAACGTAATTTGTTTAGAAAACAAACGCCTTCATTGCCGAACGCAGTACTGTGTGAAATAAGATTGTTCTGATCCCCAAATCAGTTGCTTTCTTACGAAGAGTCTTCAGTGCAGCAAGATCAAACTTTCTTACTTTGTGTAATGTAACAAGATGTAGAATTTAGTAGATTAACCACATTTCTAACGTAGTTTGTTTAGAAAACAAACACCTTCATTGCCGAACACAGTACTGTGTGAAATAAGGCTGTTCTGTTCCCGAAATCAGTTGCTTTCTTGAGAAGAGTCTTGAGGGCAGCAAGATCAAACTTTCCTAGTTTTTGTAATCTAACAAGATGTACAACTTAATAGACTACCTTCATTTCTAAAGTAGTTTGTTTAGAAAACAAACGCCTTCATTGCCGAACACAGTACTGTGTGAAATAAGCTTGTTCTGATCCCCAAATCAGTTGCTTTCTTACGAAGAGTCTTCAGTGCAGCAAGATCAAACTTTCCTAGTTTGTGTAATCTAACAAGATATACAACTTAGTATATGAACCATATTTGTAACGTAGTTTGTTTAGAAAACAAACGCCTTCATTGCCTAACACAGTACGGTGTGAAATAAGGGTGTTCTGATCCCCAAATCAGTTGCTTTCTTACGAAGAGTCTTCAGTGCAGCAAGATCAAACTTTCCTAGTTTGTGTAATCTAACAAGATGTAGAATTTCGTAGATTAACGACATTTCTAACGTAGTTTGTTTAGAAACCAAACGCCTTCATTGGCGAACACAGTACTGTGTGAAATAAGCTTGTTCTTATCCCCAAATCAGTTGCTTTCTTACGAAGAGTCTTCAGTGCAGCAAGATCAAATTTCTTAGTTTGTGTAATATAACAAGATGTACAACTTAGTAGATTAACCACATTTCTAACGTAGTTTGTTTAGAAAACAAACCCCTTCATTGCTGAACACAGTACTGTGTGATATAAGCCTGTTCTGATCCCCAAATGAGTTGCTTTCTTACGAAGAGTCTTCAATGCAGCAAGATCAAACTTTCCTAGTTTGTGTAATCTAACAAGATGTATAACATAGTAGATTAACCACATTTCTAAAGTAGTTTGTTTAGAAAACAAACACCTTCATTGCAAATACAGTTGCTTTCTTGAGAAGACTCTTGAGGGCAGCAAGATCAAACTTTCCTAGTTTGTGTAATCTAACAAGATATACAATTTAGTAGATTAACCACATTTGTAACGTAGTTTGTTTAGAAAACAAACGCCTTCATTGCCGAACACAGTACTGTGTGAAATAAGCGTGTTCTGATCCCCAAATCAGTTGCTTTCTTACGAAGAGTCTTCAGTGCAGCAAGATCAAACTTTCCTAGTTTGTGTGATCTAACAAGATGTACAGCTTAGTAGATTAACCACATTTCTAACGTAATTTGTTTAGAAAACAAACGCCTTCATTGCCGAACACAGTACTGTGTGAAATAAGCTTGTTCTGATCCCCAAATCAGTTGCTTTCTTACGAAGAGTCTTCAGTGCAGCAAGATCAAACTTTCCTAGTTTGTGTAATCTAACAAGATGTAGAATTTCGTAGATTAACCACATTTCTAACGTAGTTTGATGAGAAAACAAACACCTTCATTCCAAAACACAGTACTATGTGAAATAAGGCTATTCTGTTCTCCAAATGAGTTGCTTTCTTACGAAGAGTCTTCAGTGCAGCAAGATCAAACTTTCCTAGTTTGGGGAATCTAACAAGATGTACAATTTAGTAGATTAACCACATTTCTAACATAGTTTTTTTAGAAAACAAACGCCTTCATTGCCGAACACAGTACTGTGTGAAATAAGGCTGTTCTGTTCCCGAAATCAGTTGCTTTCTTGAGAAGAGTCTTGAGGGCAGCAAGATCAAACTTTCCTAGTTTTTGTAATCTAACAAGATGTACAACTTAATAGACTACCTTCATTTCTAAAATAGTTTGTTTAGAAAACAAACCCATTTATTGCCGAACACAGTACTGTGTGAAATAAGGCTGTTCTGTTCCCCAAATGAGTTGGTTTCTTACGAAGACTCTTCAGTGCAGCAAGATCAAACTTTCCTAGTTTGTGTAATCTAACAAGATGTACAATTTAGTAGATTAACCACATTTCTAACGTACTTTGTTTAGAAAACAAACACCTTCATTGCCGAACACGTACTATGTGAAATAAGGCTATTCTGTTCTCCAAATGAGTTGCTTTCTTACGAAGAGTCTTCAGTGCAGCAAGATCAAACTTTCCTAGTTTGTGTAATCTAACAAGATGTACAATTTAGTAGATTAACCACATTTCTAACGTAATTTGTTTAGTAAACAAACGCCTTCATTGCCGAACACAGTACTGTGTGAAATAAGGCTTGTTCTGATCCCCAAATCTGTTGCTTTCTTACGAAGAGTCTTCAGTGCAGTAAGATCAAACTTTCCTAGTTTGTGTAATCTACCAAGATGTAGAATTTAGTATATTAACCACATTTCTAACGTAGTTTGTTTAGAAAACAAACACCTTCATTGAAAATGCAGTACTGTGTGAAGTAAGCTAGTTCTGTTCTACAAATGAGTTGCTTTCTTACGAAGAGTCTTCAGTGCAGCAAGATCAAACTTTCCTAGTTTGTGTAATCTAGAAGATGTACAACTTAGTAGATTAACCACATTTCTGACATAGTTTGTTTAGAAAACAAACGCCTTCATTGCCGAACACAGTACTGTGTGAAATAAGGCTGTTTTTCCCGAAATCAGTTGCTTTCTTGAGAAGAGTCTTGAGGGCAGCAAGATCAAACTTTCCTAGTTTTTGTAATCTAACAAGATGTACAACTTAGTAGACTACCTTCATTTCTAAAGTAGTTTGTTTAGAAAAGACACCCATTCATTGCCGAACACAGTACTGTGTGAAATAAGGCTGTTCTGTTCCCCAAATGAGTTGATTTCTTACGAAGACTCTTCAGTGCAGCAAGATCAAACTTTCCTAGTTTGTGTAATCTAACAAGATATACAATTTAGTAGATTAACCACATTTGTAACGTAGTTTGTTTAGAAAACAAACGCCTTCATTGCCGAACACAGTACGGTGTGAAATAAGCGTGTTCTGATACCCAAATCAATTGCTTTCTTACGAAGAGTCTTCAGTGCAGCAAGATCAAACTTTCCTAGTTTGTGTAATCTAACAAGATGTAGAATTTCGTAAATTAACCACATTTCTATCGTAGTTTGTTTAGAAAACAAACACCTTCATTGCCGAACACAGTACTGTGTGAAATAAGGCTATTCTGTTCTCCAAATGAGTTGCTTTCTTATGAAGAGTCTTCAGTGCAGCAAGATCAAACTTTCCTAGTTTGTGTAATCTAACAAGATGTAGAATTTAGTAGATTAACCACATTTCTAACGTAGTTTGTTTAGAAAACAAACACCTTCATTGCCGAACACAGTACTGTGTGAAATAAGGCTATTCTGTTCTCCAAATGAGCTTTCTTTACGAAGAGTCTTCAGTGCAGCAAGATCAAACTTTCTAGTTTGTGTAATCTAACAAGATGTACAATTTAGTAAATTAACCACATTTCTAACATAGTTTGTTTAGAAAACAAACGCCTTCATTGCCGAACACAGTACTGTGTGAAATAAGGCTGTTCTGTTCCCGAAATCAGTTGCTTTCTTGAGAAGAGTCTTGAGGGCAGCAAGATCTAACTTTCCTAGTTTTTGTAATCTAACAAGATGTACAACTTAATAGACTACCTTCATTTCTAAAGTAGTTTGTTTAGAAAACAAACCCATTCATTGCCGAACACAATACTGTGTGAAATAAGGCTGTTCAGTTCTCCAAATGAGTTGCTTTCTTACGAAGAGTCTTCAGTGCAGCAAGATCAAACGTTCCTAGTTTGTGTAATCTAACAAGATGTACAACTTAGTAGGTTAACCACATTTCTAACGTAGTATGTTTAGAAAACAAGCACCTTCATTGCCGAACACAGTACTGTGTGAAATAAGGCTATTCTGTTCTCCAAATGAGTTGCTTTCTTGAGAAGAGTCTTCAGTGCAGCAAGATCAAACTTTCCTAGTTTGTGTAATCTAACAAGATGTACAATTTAGTAGATTAACCACATTTCTAACATAGTTTGTTTAGAAAACAAACGCCTTCATTGCCGAACACTGTACTGTGTGAAATAAGGCTGCTCTGTTCCCGAAATCAGTTGCTTTCTTGAGAAGAGTCTTGAGGGCAGCAACATCAAACTTTCCTAGTTTTTGTAATCTAACAAGATGTACAACTTGATAGACTACCTTCATTTCTAAAGTAGTTTGTTTAGAAAACAAACCCCTTCATTGCCGAACACAGTACTGTGTGAAATAAGCCTGTTCTGATCCCAAATCAGTTGCTTTCTTAAGAAGAGTCTTCAGTGCAGCAAGATCAAACTTTGCTAGTTTGTGTAATCTACCAAGATGTAGAATTTAGTAGATTAACCACATTTCTAACGTAGTTTGTTTAGAAAACAAACACCTTCATTGCAAATGCAGTACTGTGTGAAGTAAGCTAGTTCTGTTCTACAAATGAGTTGCTTTCTTACAAAGAGTCTTCAGTGCAGCAAGATCAAACTTTCCTAGTTTGTGTAATCTTACATAATGTACAATTTAGTAGATTAACCACATTTCTAACATAGTTTGTTTAGAAAACAAACGCCTTCATTGCCGAACACAGTACTGTGTGAAATAAGGCTGTTCTGTTCCCGAAATCAGTTGCTGTCTTGAGAAGAGTCTTGAGGGCAGCAAGATCAAACTTTCCTAGTTTGTGTAATCTAACAAGATATACAATTTAGTAGATTAACCTCATTTGTAACGTAGTTTGTTTAGAAAACAAACGCCTTCATTGCCGAACACAGTACTGTGTGAAATAAGCGTGTTCTGATCCGCAAATCAGTTGCTTTCTTACGAAGAGTCTTCAGTGCAGCAAGATCAAACTTTCCTAGTTTGTGTAATCTAACAAGATGTAGAATTTCGTAGATTAACCACATTTCTAACGTAGTTTGTTTAGAAAACAAACACCTTCATTGCCGAACACAGTACTGTGTGAAATAAGGCTATTCTGTTCTCCAAATGAGTTGCTTTCTTACGAAGACTCTTCAGTGCAGCAAGATGAAACTTTCCTAGTTTGTGTAATCTAACAAGATATACAATTCAGTAGATTAACCACATTTGTAACGTAGTTTGTTTAGAAAACAAACGCCTTCATTGCCGAACACAGTACTGTGTGAAATAAGCGTGTTCTGATCCCCAAATCAGTTGCTTTCTTACGAAGAGTCTTCAGTGCAGCAAGATCAAACTTTCCTAGTTTGTGTAATCTAACAAGATGTAGAATTTAGTAGATTAACCACATTTCTAACGTAGTTTGTTTAGAAAACAAACACCTTCATTGCCAAACACAGTACTGTGTGAAATAAGGCTATTCTGTTCCCCAAATGAGTTGGTTTCTTACGAAGAGTCTTCAGTGCAGCAAGATCAAACTTTCCTAGTTTGTGTAATCTAACAAGATGTAGAATTTAGTAGATTAACCACATTTCTAACGTAGGTTGTTTAGAAAACAAACGCCTTATTGCCGAACACAGTACTGTGTGAAATAATCTGTTCTGATCCCCAAATCAGTTGCTTTCTTATTTAACAGTCTTCAGTGCAGCAAGATCAAACTTTGCTAGTTTGTGTAATCTACCAAGATGTAGAATTTAGTAGATTAACCACATTTCTAACGTAGTTTGTTTAGAAAACAAACACCTTCATTGCGAATGCAGTACTGTGTGAAATAAGCTAGTTCTGTTCTACAAATGAGTTGCTTTCTTACGAAGAGTCTTCAGTGCAGCAAGATCAAACTTTCCTAGTTTGTGTAATCTTACAAGATGTACAATTTAGTAGATTAACCACATTTCTAACATAGTTTGTTTAGAAAACAAACGCCTTCATTGCCGAACACAGTACTGTGTGAAATAAGGCTGTTCTGTTCCCGAAATCAGTTGCTGTCTTGAGAAGAGTCTTGAGGGCAGCAAGATCAAACTTTCCTAGTTTGTGTAATCTAACAAGATATACAATTTAGTAGATTAACCTCATTTGCAACGTAGTTTGTTTAGAAAACAAACGCCTTCATTGCCGAACACAGTACTGTGTGAAATAAGCGTGTTCTGATCCCCAAATCAGTTGCTTTCTTACGAAGAGTCTTCAGTGCAGCAAGATCAAACTTTCCTAGTTTGTGTAATCTAACAAGATGTAGAATTTCGTAGATTAACCACATTTCTAACGTAGTTTGTTTAGAAAACAAACACCTTCATTGCCGAACACAGTACTGTGTGAAATAAGGCTATTCTGTTCTCCAAATGAGTTGCTTTGTTACGAAGAGTCTTCAGTGCAGCAAGATCAAACTTTCCTAGTTTGTGTAATCTAACAAGATATACAATTTAGTAGATTAACCACATTTGTAACGTAGTTTGTTTAGAAAACAAACGCCTTCATTGCTTAAACAACACAGTACTGTGTGAAATAAGCGTGTTCTGATCCCCAAATCAGTTGCTTTCTTGAGAAGAGTCTTCAGTGCAGCAAGATCAAACTTTCCTAGTTTGTGTAATCTAACAAGATGTAGAATTTCGTAGATTAACCACATTTCTAACGTAGTTTGTTTAGAAAACAAACACCTTCATTGCCGAACACAATACTGTGTGAAATAAGGCTATTCTGTTCCCCAAATGAGTTGGTTTCTTACGAAGAGTCTTCAGTGCAGCAAGATCAAACTTTCCTAGTTTGTGTAATCTAACAAGATGTAGAATTTCGTAGATTAACCACATTTCTAACGTAGGTTGTTTAGAAAACAAACGCCTTCATTGCCGAACACAGTACTGTGTGAAATAATCGTGTTCTGATCCCCAAATCAGTTGCTTTCTTACGAACAGTCTTCAGTGCAGCAAGATCAAACTTTGCTAGTCTGTGTAATCTACCAAGATGTAGAATTTAGTAGATTAACCACATTTCTAACGTAGTTTGTTTAGAAAACAAACACCTTCACTAACACAGTACTGTGTGAAGTAAGCTAGTTCTGTTCTACAAATGAGTTGCTTTCTTACGAAGAGTCTTCAGTGCAGCAAGATCAAACTTTCCTAGTTTGTGTAATCTTACAAGATGTACAATTTAGTAGATTAACCACATTTCTACCATAGTTTGTTTAGAAAACAAACGCCTTCATTGCCGAACACAGTACTGTGTGAAATAATGCTGTTCTGTTCCCGAAATCAGTTGCTTTCTTGAGAAGAGTCTTGAGGGCAGCAAGATCAAACTTTCCTAGTTTGTGTAATCTAACAAGATATACAATTTAGTAGATTAACCACATTTGTAACGTAGTTTGTTTAGAAAACAAACGCCTTCATTGCCGAACACAGTACGGTGTGAAATAAGCGTGTTCTGATACCCAAATCAATTGCTTTCTTACGAAGAGTCTTCAGTGCAGCAAGATCAAACTTTCCTAGTTTGTGTAATCTAACAAGATGTAGAATTTCGTAAATTAACCACATTTCTATCGTAGTTTGTTTAGAAAACAAACACCTTCATTGCCGAACACAGTACTGTGTGAAATAAGGCTATTCTGTTCTCCAAATGAGTTGCTTTCTTATGAAGAGTCTTCAGTGCAGCAAGATCAAACTTTCCTAGTTTGTGTAATCTAACAAGATGTAGAATTTAGTAGATTAACCACATTTCAAACGTAGTTTGTTTAGAAAACAAACACCTTCATTGCCGAACACAGTACTGTGTGAAATAAGGCTATTCTGTTCTCCAAATGAGCTGCTTTCTTTGAGAAGAGTCTTCAGTGCAGCAAGATCAAACTTTCCTAGTTTGTGTAATCTAACAAGATGTACAATTTAGTAAATTAACCACATTTCTAACATAGTTTGTTTAGAAAACAAACGCCTTCATTGCCGAACACAGTACTGTGTGAAATAAGGCTGTTCTGTTCCCGAAATCAGTTGCTTTCTTGAGAAGAGTCTTGAGGGCAGCAAGATCAAACTTTCCTAGTTTTTGTAATCTAACAAGATGTACAACTTAATAGACTACCTTCATTTCTAAAGTAGTTTGTTTAGAAAACAAACCCATTCATTGCCGAACACAATACTGTGTGAAATAAGGCTGTTCAGTTCTCCAAATGAGTTGCTTTCTTACGAAGAGTCTTCAGTGCAGCAAGATCAAACGTTCCTAGTTTGTGTAATCTAACAAGATGTACAACTTAGTAGGTTAACCACATTTCTAACGTAGTATGTTTAGAAAACAAGCACCTTCATTGCCGAACACAGTACTGTGTGAAATAAGGCTATTCTGTTCTCCAAATGAGTTGCTTTCTTACGAAGAGTCTTCAGTGCAGCAAGATCAAACTTTCCTAGTTTGTGTAATCTAACAAGATGTACAATTTAGTAGATTAACCACATTTCTAACATAGTTTGTTTAGAAAACAAACGCCTTCATTGCCGAACACTGTACTGTGTGAAATAAGGCTGCTCTGTTCCCGAAATCAGTTGCTTTCTTGAGAAGAGTCTTGAGGGCAGCAACATCAAACTTTCCTAGTTTTTGTAATCTGACAAGATGTACAACTTAATAGACTACCTTCATTTCTAAAGTAGTTTGTTTAGAAAACAAACCCCTTCATTGCCGAACACAGTACGGTGTGAAATAAGCCTGTTCTGATCACCAAATCAGTTGCTTTCTTAAGAAGAGTCTTCAGTGCAGCAAGATCAAACTTTGCTAGTTTGTGTAATCTACAAAGATGTAGAATTTAGTAGATTAACCACATTTCTAACGTAGTTTGTTTAGAAAACAAACACCTTCATTGCAAATGCAGTACTGTGTGAAGTAAGCTAGTTCTGTTCTACAAATGAGTTGCTTTCTTACAAAGAGTCTTCAGTGCAGCAAGATCAAAATTTCCTAGTTTGTGTAATCTTACATGATGTACTATTTAGTAGATTAACCACATTTCTAACATAGTTTGTTTAGAAAACAAACGCCTTCATTGCCGAACACAGTACTGTGTGAAATAAGGCTGTTCTGTTCCCGAAATCAGTTGCTGTCTTGAGAAGAGTCTTGAGGGCAGCAAGATCAAACTTTCCTAGTTTGTGTAATCTAACAAGATATACAATTTAGTAGATTAACCTCATTTGCAACGTAGTTTGTTTAGAAAACAAAACCTTCATTGCCGAACACAGTACTGTGTGAAATAAGCGTGTTCTGATCCGCAAATCAGTTGCTTTCTTACGAAGAGTCTTCAGTGCAGCAAGATCAAACTTTCCGCGTTTGTGTAATCTAACAAGATGTAGAATTTCGTAGATTAACCACATTTCTAACGTAGTTTGTTTAGAAAACAAACACCTTCATTGCCGAACACAGTACTGTGTGAAATAAGGCTATTCTGTTCTCCAAATGAGTTGCTTTGTTACGAAGAGTCTTCAGTGCAGCAAGATCAAACTTTCCTAGTTTGTGTAATCTAACAAGATATACAATTCAGTAGATTAACCACATTTGTAACGTAGTTTCTTTAGAAAACAAACGCCTTCATTGCCGAACACAGTACTGTGTGAAATAAGCGTGTTCTGATCCCCAAATCAGTTGCTTTCTTACGAAGAGTCTTCAGTGCAGCAAGATCAAACTTTCCTAGTTTGTGTAATCTAACAAGATGTAGAATTTCGTAGATTAACCACATTTCTAACGTAGTTTGTTTAGAAAACAAACACCTTCATTGCCGAACACAATACTGTGTGAAATAAGGCTATTCTGTTCCCCAAGTGAGTTGGTTTCTTACGAAGAGTCTTCAGTGCAGCAAGATCAAACTTTCCTAGTTTGTGTAATCTAACAAGATGTAGAATTTCGTAGATTAACCACATTTCTAACGTAGTTTGTTTAGAAAACAAACGCCTTCATTGCCGAACACAGTACTGTGTGAAATAAGCGTGTTCTGATCCCCAAATTAGTTGCTTTCTTACGAAGAGTCTTAAGTGCAGCAAGATCAAACTTTCCTAGTCTGTGTAATCTACCAAGATGTAGAATTTAGTAGATTAACCACATTTCTAACGTAGTTTGTTTAGAAAACAAACACCTTCATTGCGAATGCAGTACTGTGTGAAGTAAGCTAGTTCTGTTCTACAAATGAGTTGCTTTCTTACGAAGAGTCTTCAGTGCAGCAAGATCAAACTTTCCTAGTTTGTGTAATCTTACAAGATGTACAATTTAGTAGATTAACTACATTTCTAACATAGTTTGTTTAGAAAACAAACACCTTCATTGCCGAACACAGTACTGTGTGAAATAAGGCTGTTCTGTTCCCGAAATCAGTTGCTTTCTTGAGAAGAGTCTTGAGGGCAGCAAGATCAAACTTTCCTAGTTTGTGTAATCTAACAAGATATACAATTTAGTAGATTAACCACATTTGTAACGTAGTTTGTTTAGAAAACAAAACCCATTCATTGCCGAACACAGTACTGTGTGAAATAAGCGTGTTCTGATACCCAAATCAATTGCTTTCTTACGAAGAGTCTTCAGTGCAGCAAGATCAAACTTTCCTAGTTTGTGTAATCTAACAAGATGTAGAATTTCGTAAATTAACCACATTTCTATCGTAGTTTGTTTAGAAAACAAACACCTTCATTGCCGAACACAGTACTGTGTGAAATAAGGCTATTCTGTTCTCCAAATGAGTTGCTTTCTTATGAAGAGTCTTCAGTGCAGCAAGATCAAACTTTCCTAGTTTGTGTAATCTAACAAGATGTAGAATTTAGTAGATTAACCACATTTCAAACGTAGTTTGTTTAGAAAACAAACACCTTCATTGCCGAACACAGTACTGTGTGAAATAAGGCTATTCTGTTCTCCAAATGAGCTGCTTTCTTACGAAGAGTCTTCAGTGCAGCAAGATCAAACTTTCCTAGTTTGTGTAATCTAACAAGATGTACAATTTAGTAAATTAACCACATTTCTAACATAGTTTGTTTAGAAAACAAACGCCTTCATTGCCGAACACAGTACTGTGTGAAATAAGGCTGTTCTGTTCCCGAAATCAGTTGCTTTCTTGAGAAGAGTCTTGAGGGCAGCAAGATCAAACTTTCCTAGTTTTTGTAATCTAACAAGATGTACAACTTAATAGACTACCTTCATTTCTAAAGTAGTTTGTTTAGAAAACAAACCCATTCATTGCCGAACACAGTACTGTGTGAAATAAGGCTGTTCAGTTCTCCAAATGAGTTGCTTTCTTACGAAGAGTCTTCAGTGCAGCAAGATCAAACGTTCCTAGTTTGTGTAATCTAACAAGATGTACAACTTAGTAGGTTAACCACATTTCTAACGTAGTATGTTTAGAAAACAAACACCTTCATTGCCGAACACAGTACTGTGTGAAATAAGGCTATTCTGTTCTCCAAATGAGTTGCTTTCTTACGAAGAGTCTTCAGTGCAGCAAGATAAAACTTTCCTAGTTTGTGTAATCTAACAAGATGTACAATTTAGTAGATTAACCACATTTCTAACATAGTTTGTTTAGAAAACAAACGCCTTCATTGCCGAACACTGTACTGTGTGAAATAAGGCTGTTCTGTTCCCGAAATCAGTTGCTTTCTTGAGAAGAGTCTTGAGGGCAGCAACATCAAACTTTCCTAGTTTTTGTAATCTAACAAGATGTACAACTTAATAGACTACCTTCATTTCTAAAGTAGTTTGTTTAGAAAACAAACCCCTTCATTGCCGAACACAGTACGGTGTGAAATAAGCCTGTTCTGATCACCAAATGAGTTGCTTTCTTAAGAAGAGTCTTCAGTGCAGCAAGATCAAACTTTGCTAGTTTGTGTAATCTACCAAGATGTAGAATTTAGTAGATTAACCACATTTCTAACGTAGTTTGTTTAGAAAACAAACACCTTCATTGCAAATGCAGTACTGTGTGAAGTAAGCTAGTTCTGTTCTACAAATGAGTTGCTTTCTTACAAAGAGTCTTCAGTGCAGCAAGATCAAAATTTCCTAGTTTGTGTAATCTTACATGATGTACTATTTAGTAGATTAACCACATTTCTAACATAGTTTGTTTAGAAAACAAACGCCTTCATTGCCGAACACAGTACTGTGTGAAATAAGGCTGTTCTGTTCCTCCAAATCAGTTGCTGTCTTGAGAAGAGTCTTGAGGGCAGCAAGATCAAACTTTCCTAGTTTGTGTAATCTAACAAGATATACAATTTAGTAGATTAACCTCATTTGCAACGTAGTTTGTTTAGAAAACAAACGCCTTCATTGCCGAACACAGTACTGTGTGAAATAAGCGTGTTCTGATCCGCAAATCAGTTGCTTTCTTACGAAAGAGTCTTCAGTGCAGCAAGATCAAACTTTCCTAGTTTGTGTAATCTAACAAGATGTAGAATTTCGTAGATTAACCACATTTCTAACGTAGTTTGTTTAGAAAACAAACACCTTCATTGCCGAACACAGTACTGTGTGAAATAAGGCTATTCTGTTCTCCAAATGAGTTGCTTTCTTACGAAGACTCTTCAGTGCAGCAAGATCAAACTTTCCTAGTTTGTGTAATCTAACAAGATATACAATTCAGTAGATTAACCACATTTGTAACGTAGTTTGTTTAGAAAACAAACGCCTTCATTGCCGAACACAGTACTGTGTGAAATAAGCGTGTTCTGATCCCCAAATCAGTTGCTTTCTTACGAAGAGTCTTCAGTGCAGCAAGATCAAACTTTCCTAGTTTGTGTAATCTAACAAGATGTAGAATTTCGTAGATTAACCACATTTCTAACGTAGTTTGTTTAGAAAACAAACACCTTCATTGCCGAACACAATACTGTGTGAAATAAGGCTATTCTGTTCCCCAAATGAGTTGGTTTCTTACGAAGAGTCTTCAGTGCAGCAAGATCAAACTTTCCTAGTTTGTGTAATCTAACAAGATGTAGAATTTCGTAGATTAACCACATTTATAACGTAGGTTGTTTAGAAAACAAACGCCTTCATTGCCGAACACAGTACTGTGTGAAATAAGCGTGTTCTGATCCCCAAATCAGTTGCTTTCTTACGAACAGTCTTCAGTGCAGCAAGATCAAACTTTGCTAGTCTGTGTAATCTACCAAGATGTAGAATTTAGTAGATTAACCACATTTCTAACGTAGTTTGTTTAGAAAACAAACACCTTCATTGCGAATGCAGTACTGTGTGAAGTAAGCTAGTTCTGTTCTACAAATGAGTTGCTTTCTTACGAAGAGTCTTCAGTGCAGCAAGATCAAACTTTCCTAGTTTGTGTAATCTTACAAGATGTACAATTTAGTAGATTAACCACATTTCTAACATAGTTTGTTTAGAAAACAAACGCCTTCATTGCCGAACACAGTACTGTGTGAAATAAGGCTGTTCTGTTCCCGAAATCAGTTGCTTTCTTGAGAAGAGTCTTGAGGGCAGCAAGATCAAACTTTCCTAGTTTGTGTAATCTAACAAGATATACAATTTAGTAGATTAACCACATTTGTAACGTAGTTTGTTTAGAAAACAAACGCCTTCATTGCCGAACACAGTACTGTGTGAAATAAAGCTATTCTGTTCTCCAAATGAGTTGCTTTCTTACGAAGAGTCTTCAGTGCAGCAAGATCAAACTTTCCTAGTTTGTGTAATCTAACAAGGTGTACAACTTAGTAGATTAAGCATATTTCTAACGTAATTTGTTTAGAAAACAAACGCCTTCATTGCCGAACACAGTACTGTGTGAAATAAGCTTGTTCTGATACCCAAATCAGTTGCTTTCTTACGAAGAGTCTTCAGTGCAGCAAGGTCAAACTTTCTTAGTTTGTGTAATCTAACAAGATGTAGAATTTAGTAGATTAACCACATTTCTAACGTAGTATGTTTAGAAAACAAACACCTTCATTGCCGAACACAGTACTGTGTGAAATAAGGCTATTCTGTTCTCCAAATGAGTTGCTTTCTTACGAAGAGTCTTCAGTGCAGCAAGATCAAACTTTCCTAGTTTGTGTAATCTAACAAGATGTACAATTTAGTAGATTAACCACATTTCTAACATAGTTTGTTTAGAAAACAAACGCCTTCATTGCCGAACACAGTACTGTGTGACATAAGACTGTTCTGTTCTCGAAATCAGTTGCTTTCTTGAGAAGAGTCTTGAGGGCAGCAAGATCAAACTTTCCTAGTTTTTGTAATCTAACAAGATGTACAACTTAATAGACTACCTTCATTTCTAAAGTAGTTTGTTTAGAAAACAAACCCATTCATTGCCGAACACAGTACTGTGTGAAATAAGGCTATTCTGTTCTCCAAATGAGTTGCTTTCTTACGAAGAGTCTTCAGTGCAGCAAGGTCAAACTTTCTTAGTTTGTGTAATCTAACAAGATGTAGAATTTAGTAGATTAACCACATTTCTAACGTAGTTTGTTTAGAAAACAAACACCTTCATTGCCGAACACAGTACTGTGTGAAATAAGGATATTCTGTTCTCCAAAATAGTTGCTTTCTTACGAAGAGTCTTCAGTGCAGCAAGATCAAACATTCCTAGTTTGTGTAATCTAACAAGATGTACAACTTAGTAGATTAACCACGTTTCTAACATAGTTTGTTTAGAAAACAAACCCCTTCATTGCCGAACACAGTACGGTGTGAAATAAGCCTGTTCTGATCACCAAATGAGTTGCTTTTTTACGAAGAGTCTTCAGTGCAGCAAGATCAAACTTTCCTAGTTTGTGTAATCTCACAAGATGTAGAATTTCGTAGATTAACCACATTTCTAACGTAGTTTGTTTAGAAAACAAACACCTTCATTGCCGAACACAGTACTGGGTGAAATAAGGGTATTCTGTTCTCCAAATGAGTTGCTTTCTTACGAAGAGTCTTCAGTGCAGCAAGATCAAACTTTCCTAGTTTGTGTAATCTAACAAGATGTACAACTTAGTAGGTTAACCACATTTCTAACGTAATTTGTTTAGAAAACAAACGCCTTCATTGCCGAACACAGTACTGTGTGAAATAAGCTTGTTCTGATCCCCAAATCAGTTGCTTTCTTACGAAGAGTCTTCAGTGCAGCAAGATCAAACTTTCCTAGTTTGTGTAATCTAACAAGATGTAGAATTTCGTAGATTAACCACATTTCTAACGTAGTTTGTTGAGAAAACAAAACCATTCATTGCCGAACACAGTTCTGTGTGAAATAAGGCTATTCTGTTCCCGAAATCAGTTGCTTTCTTGAGAAGAGTCTTGAGGGCAGCAAGATCAAACTTTCCTAGTTTTTGTAATCTAACAAGATGTACAACTTAATAGACTACCTTCATTTCTAAACTAGTTTGTTTAGAAAACAAACCCATTCATTGCCGAACACAGTACTGTGTGAAATAAGGCTGTTCTGTTCCCCAAATGAGTTGCTTTCTTACGAAGACTCTTCAGTGCAGCAAGATCAAACTTTCCTAGTTTGTGTAATCTAACAAGATGTACAATTTAGTAGATTAACCACATTTGTAACGTAGTTTGTTTAGAAAACAAACGCCTTCATTGCTGAACACAGAACGGTGTGAAATAAGCGTGTTCTGATCCCCAAATCAGTTGCTTTCTTACGAAGAGTCTTCAGTGCAGCAAGATCAAACTTTCCTAGTTTGTGTAATCTAACAAGATGTAGAATTTCGTAGATTAACCACATTTCTAAAGTAGTTTGTTTAGAAAACAAACACCTTCAGTGCCGAACACAGTACTGTGTGAAATAAGGCTATTCTGTTCTCCAAATGAGTTGCTTTCTTACGAAGAGTCTTCAGTGCAGCAAGATCAAACTTTCCTAGTTTGTGTAATCTACCAAGATGTAGAATTTAGTAGATTAACCACATTTCTAACGTAGTTTGTTTAGAAAACAAACACCTTCATTGCAAATGCAGTACTGTGTGAAGTAAGCTAGTTCTGTTCTACAAATGAGTTGCTTTCTTACGAAGAGTCTTCAGTGCAGCCAGATCAAACATTCCTAGTTTGTGTAATCTTACAAGATGTACAACTAGTAGATTAACCACATTTCCTGCATAGTTTGTTTAGAAAACAAACGCCTTCATTGCCGAACACAGTACTGTGTGAAATAAGGCTGTTCTGTTCCCGAAATCAGTTGCTTTCTTGAGAAGAGTCTTGAGGGCAGCAAGATCAAAGTTTACTAGTTTCTGTAATCTAACAAGATATACAATTTAGTAGATTAACCACATTTGTAACGTAGTTTGTTTAGAAAACAAACGCCTTCATTGCCGAACACAGTACTGTGTGAAATAAGCGTGTTCTGATCCCCTAATCAGTTGCTTTCTTACGAAGAGTCTTCAGTGCAGCAAGATCAAACTTTCCTAGTTTGTGTAATCTAACAAGATGTATAATTTCGTAGATTAACCACATTTCTAACGTAGTTAATTTAGAAAACAAACACCTTCATGGCCGAACACAGTACTGTGTGAAATAAGGGTATTCTGTTCTCCAAATGAGTTGCTTTCTTACGAAGAGTCTTCAGTGCAGCAAGATCAAACTTTCCTAGTTTGTGTAATCTAACAAGATGTACAATTTAGTAGATTAACCACATTTCTAACGTAATTTGTTTAGAAAACAAACGCCTTCATTGCCGAACACAGTACTGTGTGAAATAAGATTGTTCTGATCCCCAAATCAGTTGCTTTCTTACGAAGAGTCTTCAGTGCAACAAGATCAAACTTTCTTACTTTGTGTAATCTAACAAGATGTAGAATTTAGTAGATTAACCACATTTCTAACGTAGTTTGTTTAGAAAACAAACGCCTTCATTGCCGAACACAGTACTGTGTGAAATAAGGCTGTTCTGTTCCCCAAATCAGTTGCTTTCTTACGAAGAGTCTTCAGTGCAGCAAGATCAAACTTTCCTAGTTTGTGTAATCTAACAAGATGTAGAATTTAGTAGATTAACCACATTTCTAACTTAGTTTGTTTAGAAAAAAAACCCCTTCACTGCCGAACACAGTACTGTGTGAAATAAGCCTGTTCTGATCCCGAAATGAGTTGCCTTCTTACAAAGAGTCTTCAAGGCAGCAAGTTCAAACTTTCCTAGTTTGTGTAATCTAACAAGATATATAACATAGTAGATTAACCACATTGCTAAGGTAATTTGTTTAGAAAACAAAAGCCTTCATTGCCGAACACAGTACTGTGTGAAATAAGCTTGTTCTGATACCCAAATCAGTTGCTTTCTTACGAAGAGTCTTCACTGCAGCAAGATCAAACTTTCTTAGTTTGTGTAATCTAACAAGATGTACAACTTAGTAGATTAACCACATTTCTAACGTAGTTTGTTTAGAAAACAAACCCCTTCATTGCAAAATACAGTACTGTGTGAAATAAGCCTGTTTTGATACCCAAATGAGTTGCTTTCTTACGAAGAGTCTTCAATGCAGCAAGATCAAACTTTCCTAGTTTGTGTAATCTAACAAGATGTAGAATTTCGTAGATTAACCACATTTCTAACGTAGTTTGTTTAGAAAACAAACACCTTCATTGCCGAACACGGTACTGTGTGAAATAAGGCTATTCTGTTCTCCAAATGAGTTGCTTTTTTACGAAGAGTCTTCAGTGCAGCAAGATCAAACTTTCCTAGTTTGTGTAATCTAACAAGATGTACAATTTAGTAGATCAACCACATTTCTAACGTACTTTGTTTAGAAAACAAACGCGTTCATTGCCGAACACACTACTGTGTGAAATAAGCTTGTTCTGATCCCCAAATCAGTTGCTTTCTTACGAAGAGTCTTCAGTGCAGCAAGATCAAACTTTCCTAGTTTGTGTAATCTAACAAGATATACAATTTAGTAGATTAACCACATTTGTAACGTAGTTTGTTTAGAAAACAAACGCCTTCATTGCCGAACACAGTACTGTGTGAAATAAGGCTATTCTGTTCCCGAAATCAGTTGCTTTCTTGAGAAGAGTCTTGAGTGCAGTAATATCAAACTTTCCCAGTTTGTGTAATCTAACAAGATGTAGAATTTCGTAGATTAACCACATTTCTAACGTAGTTTGTTTAGAAAACAAACACCTTCATTGCCGAACACAGTACTGTGTGAAATAAGGCTATTCTGTTCTCCAAATGAGTTGCTTTCTTACGAAGAGTCTTCAGTGCAGCAAGATCAAACTTTCCTAGTTTGTGTAATCTAACAAGATGTACAACTTAGTAGATTAACCACATTTCTAACGTAATTTGTTTAGAAAACAAACGCCTTCATTGCCGAACACAGTACTGTGTGAAATAAGATTGTTCTGATCCCAAAATCAGTTGCTTTCTTACGAAGAGTCTTCAGTGCAGCAAGATCAAACTTTGCTAGATTTTGTAATCTACCAAGATGTAGAATTTAGTAGATTAACCACATTTCTAACGAAGTTTGTTTAGAAAACAAACACCTTCATTGCAAATGCAGTACTGTGTGAAGTACGCTACTTCTGTTCTACAAATGAGTTGCTTTCTTACGAAGAGTCTTCAGTGCAGCAATATCAAACTTTCCTAGTTTGTGTAATCTTACAAGATGTACAATTTAGTAGATTAACTACATTTCTAACATAGTTTGTTTAGAAAACAAACGCCTTCATTGCCGAACACAGTACTGTGTGAAATAAGGCTGTTCTGTTCCCGAAATCAGTTGCTGTCTTGAGAAGAGTCTTGAGTGCAGCAAGATCAAACTTTCCTAGTTTGTGTAATCTAACAAGATATACAATTTCGTAGATTAACCACATTTGTAACGTAGTTTGTTTAGAAAACAAACGCCTTCATTGCCGAACACAGTACTGTGTGAAATAAGCGTGTTCTGATCCCTAAATCAGTTGCTTTCTTACAAAGAGTCTTCAGTGCAGAAAGATCAAACTTTCCTAGTTTGTGTAATCTAACAAGATGTAGAATTTCGTAGATTAACCACATTTCTAACGTAGTTTGTTTAGAAAACAAACACCTTCATTGCCGAACACAGTACTGTGTGAAATAAGGCTGTTCTGTTCCCGAAATCAGTTGCTTTCTTGAGAAGAGTCTTGAGGGCAGCAAGATCAAACTTTCCTAGTTTTTGTAATCTAACAAGATGTACAACTTAATAGACTACCTTCATTTCTAAAGTAGTTTGTTTAGAAAACAAACCCATTCAATGCCGAACACAGTACTGTGTGAAATAAGGCTGTTCTGTTCCCCAAATGAGTTGATTTCTTACGAAGACTCTTCAGTGCAGCAAGATCAAACTTTCCTAGTTTGTGTAATCTAACAAGATGTACAATTTAGTAGATTAACCACATTTGTAATGTCGTTTGTTTAGAAAACAAACGCCTTCATTGCCGAACACAGTACGGTGTGAAATAAGCGTGTTCTGATCCCCAAATCAGTTGCTTTCTTACAAAGAGTCTTCAGTGCAGCATGATCAAACTTTCCTAGTTTGTGTAATCTAACAAGATGTAGAATTTCGTACATTAACCACATTTCTAACGTAGTTTGTTTAGAAAAGAAACACCTTCATTGCCGAACACAGTACTGTGTGAAATAAGGGTATTCTGTTCTCCAAATGAGTTGCTTTCTTACGAAGAGTCTTCAGTGAAGCAAGATCAAACTTTCCTAGTTTGTGTAATCTAAGAAGATGTACAATTTAGTAGATTAACCACATTTCTAACGTAGTTTGTTTAGAAAACAAACACCTTCATTGCAAATGCAGTACTGTGTGAAGTAAGCTAGTTCTGTTCTACAAATGAGTTGCTTTCTTACGAAGAGTCTTCAGTGCAGCCAGATCAAACTTTCCTAGTTTGTGTAATCTTACAAGATGTACAACTAGTAGATTAACCACATTTCTAACATAGTTTCTTTAGAAAACAAACGCCTTCATTGCCGAACACAGTACTGTGTGAAATAAGGCTGTTCTGTTCCCGAAATCAGTTGCTTTCTTGAGAAGAGTCTTGAGGGCAGCAAGATCAAAGTTTACTAGTTTCTGTAATCTAACAAGATATACAATTTAGTAGATTAACCACATTTGTAACGTAGTTTGTTTAGAAAACAAACACCTTCATTGCAAATGCAGTACTGTGTGAAGTAAGCTAGTTCTGTTCTACAAATGAGTTGCTTTCTTACGAAGAGTCTTCAGTGCAGCCAGATCAAACTTTCCTAGTTTGTGTAATCTTACAAGATGTACAACAAGTAGATTAACCACATTTCTAACATAGTTTGTTTAGAAAACAAACGCCTTCATTGCAGAACACAGTACTTTGTGAAATAAGGCTGTTCTGTTCCCGAAATCAGTTGCTTTCTTGAGAACAGTCTTGAGGGCAGCAAGATCAAAGTTTACTAGTTTCTGTAATCTAACAAGATATACAATTTAGTAGATTAACCACATTTGTAACGTAGTTTGTTTAGAAAACAAACGCCTTCATTGCCGAACACAGTACTGTGTGAAATAAGCGTGTTCTTATCGCCAAATCAGTTGCTTTCTTACGAAGAGTCTTCAGTGCAGCAAGATCAAACTTTCCTAGTTTGTGTAATCTAACAAGATGTAGAATTTCGTAGATTAACCACATTTCTAACGTAGTTAGTTTAGAAAACAAACACCTTCATGGCCGAACACAGTACTGTGTGAAATAAGGGTATTCTGTTCTCCAAATGAGTTGCTTTCTTACGAAGAATCTTCAGTGCAGCAAGATCAAACTATCCTAGTTTGTGTAATCTAACAAGATGTAGAATTTAGTAGATTAACCACATTTCTAACGTAGTTTGTTTAGAAAACAAACGCCTTCATTGCCGAACACAGTACTGTGTGAAATAAGGCTGTTCTCTTCCCGAAATCAGTTGCTTTCTTGAGAAGAGTCTTGAGGGCAGCAAGATCAAACGTTCCAATTTTTTTAAACTAACAAGATGTACAACTTAATAGACTACCTTCATTTCTAAAGTAGTTTGTTTAGAAAGCAAACCCATTCATTGCCGAACACAGTACTGTGTGAAATAAGGCTGTTCTTTTCCCCAAATGAGTTGATTTCTTACGAAGACTCTTCAGTGCAGCAAGATCAAACTTTCCTAGTTTGTGTAATCTACCAAGATGTAGAATTTAGTAGATTAACCACATTTCTAACGTAGTTTGTTTAGAAAACAAACACCTTCATTGCAAACGCAGTACTGTGTGAAGTAAGCTACTTCTGTTCTACAAATGTGTTGCTTTCTTACGAAGAGTCTTCAGTGCAGCAAGATCAAACTTTCCTACTTTGTGTAATCTTTGAAGATGTACAACTTAGTAGATTAACCACATTTCTAATATAGTTTGTTTAGAAAACAAACGTCTTCATTGCCGAACACAGTACTGTGTGAAATAAGCTTGTTCTGATCCCCAAATCAGTTGCTTTCTTACAAAGAGTCTTCAGTGCAGCAAGATCAAACTTTCCTAGTTTGTGTAATCTAACAAGATGTAGAATTTCGTAGATTAACCACATTTCTAACGTAGTTTGTTGAGAAAACAAACACCTTCATTGCTGAACACAGTACTATGTGAAATAAGGCTATTCTGTTCTCCAAATGAGTTGCTTTCTTACGAAGAGTCTTCAGTGCAGCAAGATCAAACTTTCCTAGTTTGTGTAATCTAACAAGATGTACAATTTAGTAGATTAACCACATTTCTAACATAGTTTTTTTAGAAAACAAACGCCTTCATTGCCGAACACAGTACTGTGTGAAATAAGGCTGTTCTGTTCCCGAAATCAGTTGCTTTCTTGAGAAGAGTCTTGAGGGCAGCAAGATCAAACTTTCCTAGTTTTTGTAATCTAACAAGATGTACAACTTAATAGACTACCTTCATTTCTAAAACAGTTTGTTTAGAAAACAAACCCATTTATTGCCGAACACAGTACTGTGTGAAATAAGGCTGTTCTGTTCCCCAAATGAGTTGGTTTCTTACGAAGACTCTTCAGTGCAGCAAGATCAAACTTTCCTAGTTTGTGTAATCTAACAAGATGTACAATTTAGTAGATTAACCACATTTCTAACGTAGTTTGTTTAGAAAACAAACACCTTCATTGCCGAACACCGTACTATGTGAAATAAGGCGATTCTGTTCTCCAAATGAGTTGCTTTCTTACGAAGAGTCTTCAGTGCAGCAAGATCAAACTTTCCTAGTTTGTGTAATCTAACAAGATGTACAACTTAGTAGATTAACCACATTTCTAACGTAATTTGTTTACTAAATAAACGCCTTCATTGCCGAACACAGTACTGTGTGAAATAAGCTTGTTCTGATCCCCAAATCAGTTGCTTTCTTACGAAGAGTCTTCAGTGCAGTAAGATCAAACTTTCCTAGTTTGTGTAATCTACCAAGATGTAGAATTTAGTATATTAACCACATTTCTAACGTAGTTTGTTTAGAAAACAAACACCTTCATTGAAAATGCAGTACTGTGTGAAGTAAGCTAGTTCTGTTCTACAAATGAGTTGCTTTCTTACGAAGAGTCTTCAGTGCAGCAAGATCAAACTTTCCTAGTTTGTGTAATCTTAGAAGATGTACAACTTAGTAGATTAACCACATTTCTAACATAGTTTGTTTAGAAAACAAACGCCTTCATTGCCGAACACAGTACTGTGTGAAATAAGGCTGTTCTGTTCCCGAAATCAGTTGCTTTCTTGAGAAGAGTCTTGAGGGCAGCAAGATCAAACTTTCCTAGTTTTTGTAATCTAACAAGATGTACAACTTAATAGACTACCTTCATTTCTAAAGTAGTTTGTTTAGAAAACACACCCATTCATTGCCGAACACAGTACTGTGTGAAATAAGGCTGTTCTGTTCCCCAAATGAGTTGATTTCTTACGAAGACTCTTCAGTGCAGCAAGATCAAACTTTCCTAGTTTGTGTAATCTAACAAGATATACAATTTAGTAGATTAACCACATTTGTAACGTAGTTTGTTTAGAAAACAAACGCCTTCATTGCCGAACACAGTACGGTGTGAAATAAGCGTGTTCTGATACCCAAATCAATTGCTTTCTTACGAAGAGTCTTCAGTGCAGCAAGATCAAACTTTCCTAGTTTGTGTAATCTAACAAGATGTAGAATTTCGTAAATTAACCACATTTCTATCGTAGTTTGTTTAGAAAACAAACACCTTCATTGCCGAACACAGTACTGTGTGAAATAAGGGTATTCTGTTCTCCAAATGAGTTGCTTTCTTACGAAGAATCTTCAGTGCAGCAAGATCAAACTTTCCTAGTTTGTGTAATCTAACAAGATGTAGAATTTCGTAGATTAACCACATTTCTAACGTAGTTTGATGAGAAAACAAACACCTTCATTCCAAAACACAGTACTATGTGAAATAAGGCTATTCTGTTCTCCAAATGAGTTGCTTTCTTACGAAGAGTCTTCAGTGCAGCAAGATCAAACTTTCCTAGTTTGGGGAATCTAACAAGATGTACAACTTAGTAAATTAACCACGTTTCTAACATAGTTTGTTTAGAAAACAAACCCCTTCATTGCCGAACACAGTACGTTGTGAAATAAGCCTGTTCTGATCAACAAATGAGTTGCTTTCTTACAAACAGTCTTCAGTGCAGCAAGATCAAACTTTCCTAGTTTGTGTAATCTAACAAGATGTAGAATTTCGTAGATTAACCACATTTCTAACGTAGTTTGTTTAGAAAACAAACACCTTCATTGCCGAACACAGTACTGTGTGAAATAAGGCTATTCTGTTCTCAAAATGAGTTGCTTTCTTACGAAGAGTCTTCAGTGCAGCAAGATCAAACTTTCCTAGTTTGTGTTATCTAAGAAGATGTACAATTTAGTAGATTAAGCACATTTATAAAGTAGTTTGTTTAGAAAACAAACACCTTCATTGCCAAACACCGTACTATGTGAAATAAGGCGATTGTGTTCTCCAAATGAGTTGCTTTCTTACGAAGAGTCTTCAGTGCAGCAAAATCAAACTTCCCTAATTTGTGTAACCTAAGAAGATGGAGAATTTAGTAGATTAACCACATTTATAACGTAGTTTGTTTAGAAACAAACACCTTCATTGCCGAACACCGTACTATGTGAAATAAGGCGATTCTGTTCTCCAAATGAGTTGCTTTCTTACGAAGAGTCTTCAGTGCAGCAAGATCAAACTTTCCTAGTTTGTGTAATCTAACAAGATGTACAACTTAGTAGATTAACCACATTTCTAACGTAGTTTGTTTAGAAAACAAACACCTTCATTGCCGAACACAGAACTGTGTGAAATAAGGCTATTCTGTTCTCCAAATGAGTTGCTTTCTTACCAAGAGTCTTCAGTGCAGCAAGATCAAACTTTCCTAGTTTGTGTAATCCTACAAGATGTACAATTTAGTAGATTAACCACATTTCTAACATAGTTTGTTTAGAAAACAAACGCCTTCATTGCCGATCACAGTACTGTGTGAAATAAGGCTGTTCTGTTCCCGAAATCAGTTACTTTCTTGAGAAGAGTCTTGAGGGCAGCAAGATAAAACTTTCCTAGTTTGTGTAATCTAACAAGATATACAATTTAGTAGATTAACCACATTTGTAACGTAGTTTGTTTAGAAAACAAACGCCTTCATTGCCGAACACAGTACTGTGTGAAATAAGCGTGTTCTGATCCCCAAATCAGTTGCTTTCTTACGAAGAGTCTTCAGTGCAGCAAGATCAAACTTTCCTAGTTTGTGTAATCTAACAAGATGTAGAATTTAGTAGATTAACCACATTTCTAACGTAGTATGTTTAGAAAACAAACACCTTCATTGCCGAACACAGTACTGTGTGAAATAAGGCTATTCTGTTCTCCAAATGAGTTGCTTTCTTACGAAGAGTCTTCAGTGCAGCAAGATCAAACTTTCCTAGTTTGTGTAATCTAACAAGATGTACAATTTAGTAGATTAACCACATTTCTAACATAGTTTGTTTAGAAAACAAACGCCTTCATTGCCGAACACAGTACTGTGTGAAATAAGGCTGTTCTGTTCCCGAAATCAGTTGCTTTCTTGAGAAGAGTCTTGAGGGCAGCAAGATCAAACTTTCCTAGTTTTTGTAACCTAACAAGATGTACAACTTAATAGACTACTTTCATTTCTAAAGTAGTTTGTTTAGAAAACAAACCCATTCATTGCCGAACACAGTACTGTGTGAAATAAGGCTCTTCTGTTCCCGAAATCAGTTGGTTTCTTACGAAGACTCTTCAGTGCAGCAAGATCAAACTTTCCTAGTTTGTGTAATCTAACAAGATGTACAATTTAGTAGATTAACCACATTTCAAACGTAGGTTGTTTAGAAAACAAACGCCTTCATTGCCGAACACAGTACTGTGTGAAATAAGCGTGTTCTGATCCCCAAATCAGTTGCTTTCTTTCGAAGAGTCTTCAGTGCAGCAAGATCAAACTTTGCTAGTTTGTGTAATCTACCAAGATGTAGAATTTAGTAGATTAACCACATTTCTAACGTAGTTTGTTTAGAAAACAAACACCTTCATTACGAATGCAGTACTGTGTGAAGTAAGCTAGTTCTGTTCTACAAATGAGTTGCTTTCTTACGAAGAGTCTTCAGTGCAGCAAGATCAAACTTTCCTAGTTTGTGTAATCTTACAAGATGTACAATTTAGTAGATTAACCACATTTCTAACCTAGTTTGTTTAGAAAACAAACGCCTTCATTGCCGAACACAGTACTGTGTGAAATAAGGCTGTTCTGTTCCCAAATCAGTTGCTTTCTTGACAAAGAGTCTTGAGGGCAGCAAGATCAAACTTTCCTAGTTTGTGTAATCTAACAAGATGTACAATTTAGTAGATCAACCACATTTGTAACGTAGTTTGTTTAGAAAACAAACGCCTTCATTGCCGAACACAGTACTGTGTGAAATAAGCGTGTTCTCATCCCTAAAACAGTTGCTTTCTTACGAAGAGTCTTCAGTGCAGCAAGATCAAACTTTCCTAGTTTGTGTAATCTAACAAGATGTAGAATTTCGTAGATTAACCACATTTCTAACGTAGTTTGTTTAGAAAACAAACACCTTCATTGCCGAACACAGTACTGTTTGAAATAAGGCTATTCTGTTCTCCAAATGAGTTGCTTTCTTACGAAGAGTCTTCAGTGCAGCAAAATCAAACTTTCCTAGTTTGTGTAACCTAAGAAGATGTAGAATTTCCTAGATTAACCACATTTATAACGTAGTTTGTTTAGAAACAAACACCTTCATTGCCGAACACCGTACTATGTGAAATAAGGCTATTCTGTTCTCCAAATGAGTTGCTTTCTTACGAAGAGTCTTCAGTGCAGCAAGATAAAACTTTCCTAGTTTGTGTAATCTAACAAGATATACAATTTGGTAGATTAACCACATTTGTAACGTAGTTTGTTTAGAAAACAAACGCCTTCATTGCCGAACACAGTACTGTTTGAAATAAGCGTGTTCTGATCCCCAAATCAGTTGTTTTCTTACGAAGAGTCTTCAGTGCAGCAAGATCAAACTTTCCTAGTTTGCGTAATCTAACAAGATGTACAACTTAGTAGATTAACCACATTTCTAACGTAGTTTGTTTAGAAAACAAACACCTTCATTGCCGAACACAGTACTGTGTGAAATAAGGCTATTCTGTTCTCCAAATGTGTTGCTTTCTTACCAAGAGTCTTCAGTGCAGCAAGATCAATCTTTCTTAGTTTGTGTAATCTAACAAGATGTAGAATTTAGTAGATTAACTACATTTCTAACGTAGTATGTTTAGAAAACAAACACCTTCATTGCAGAACACAGTACTGTGTGAAATAAGGCTATTCTGTTCTCCAAATGAGTTGCTTTCTTACGAAGTCTTCAGTAGAGCAAGATCAAACTTTCCTAGTTTGTGTAATTTAACAAGATGTACAATTTAGTAGATTAACCACATTTCTAACATAGTTTGTTTAGAAAACAAACGCCTTCATTGCCGAACACAGTACTGTGTGAAATAAGGCTGTTCTGTTCCCGAAATCACTTGCTTTCTTGAGAAGAGTCTTGAGGGCAGCAAGATCAAACTTTCCTAGTTTTTGTAATCTAACAAGATGTACAACTTAATAGACTACCTTCATTTCTAAAGTAGTTTGTTTAGAAAACAAACCCATTCATTGCCGAACACAGTACTGTGTGAAATAAGGCTGTTCTGTTCCCCAAATGAGTTGGTTTCTTACGAAGACTCTTCAGTGCAGCAAGATCAAACTTTCCTAGTTTGTGTAATCTAACAAGATGTACAATTTAGTAGATTAACCACATTTCTAACGTAGGTTCTTTAGAAAACAAACGCCTTCATTGCCGAACACAGTACTGTGTGAAATAAGGGTATTCTGTTCTCCAAATGAGTTGCTTTCTTACGAAGAGTCTTCAGTGCAGCAAGATCAAACTTTCCTAGTTTGTGTAATCTAACAAGATGTACAACTTAGTAGATTAACCACATTTCTAACGTAATTTGTTTAGAAAACAAACGCCTTCATTGCCGAACACAGTACTGTGTGAAATAAGCTTGTTCTGTTACCGAAATCAGTTGTTTTCTTACGAAGAGTCTTCAGTGCAGCAAGATCAAACTTTCCTAGTTTGTGTAATCTAACAAGATGTACAATTTAGTAGATTAACCACATTTCTAACGTAGTTTGTTGAGAAAACAAACACCTTCATTGCTGAACACAGTACTATGTGAAATAAGGCTATTCTGTTCTCCAAATGAGTTGCTTTTTCACGAAGAGTCTTCAGTGCACCAAGATCAAACTTTCCTAGTTTGTGTAATCTAACAAGATGTAGAATTTAGTAGATTAACCACATTTCTAACGTAGTTTGTTTAGAAAACAAACACCTTCATTGCAAATGCAGTACTGTGTGAAGTAAGCTAGTTCTGTTGTACAAATGAGTTGCTTTCTTATGAAGAGTCTTCAGTGCAGCAAGATCAAACTTTCCTAGTTTGTGTAATCTTACAAGATGTACAATTTAGTAGATTAACCACATTTCTAACATAGTTTGTTTAGAAAACAAACACCTTCATTGCCGAACACAGTACTGTGTGAAATAAGGCTGTTCTGTTCTCCAAATGAGTTGCTTTCTTGAGAAGAGTCTTGAGGGCAGAAAGATCAAACTTTCCTAGTTTGTGTAATCTAACAAGATATACAATTTAGTAGATTAACCACATTTGTAACGTAGTTTGTTTAGAAAACAAACGCCTTCATTGCCGAACACAGTACTGTCTGAAATAAGCGTGTTATGATCCCCAAATCAGTTGCTTTCTTTTGAAGAGTCTTCAGTGCAGCAAGATCAAACTTTCCATGTTTGTGTAATCTAAAAAGATGTAGAATTTTAGTAGATTAACACATTTATAACGTAGTTTGTTTAGAAAACAAACACCTTCATTGCCGAACACAGTACTGTGTGAAATAAGGCTATTCTGTTCTCCAAATGAGTTGCTTTCTTACGAAGTGTCTTCAGTGCAGCAAGATGAAACTTTCCTAGTTTGTGTAATCTAACAAGATGTACAATTTAGTAGATGAACCACATTTCTAACATAGTTTGTTTAGAAAACAAACACGCTTTCATTGCCGAACACAGTACTGTGTGAAATAAGGCTGTTCTGTTCTCCAAATGAGTTGCTTTCTTTACCAAGAGTCTTCAGTGCAGCAAGATCAAACTTTCCTAGTTTGTGTAATCTAACAAGATGTAGAATTTAGTAGATTAACCACATTTCTAACGTAATTTGTTTAGAAAACAAACGGTTCATTGCCGAACACAGTACTGTGTGAAATAAGATTGTTCTGTTCCCCAAATGAGTTGCTTTCTTAAGAAGAGTCTTCAGTGCAGCAAGATCAAACTTTCCTAGTTTGTGTAATCTAACAAGATGTACAATTTAGTAGATTAACCACATTTCTAACGTAGTTTGTTTAGAAAACAAACACCTTCATTGCCGAACACAGTACTGTGTGAAATAAGGCTGTTCTGTTCCCTAAATCAGTTGCTTTCTTAGAAGAGTCTTCAGTGCAGCAAGATCAAACTTTCCTAGTTTGTGTAATCTAACAAGATGTACAATTTAGTAGATTAACCTTCATTTCTAAAATAGTTTGTTTAGAAAACAAACACCTTCATTGCCGAACACAGTACTGTGTGAAATAAGGCTATTCTGTTCTCCAAATGAGTTGATTTCTTACGAAGAGTCTTCAGTGCAGCAAGATCAAACTTTCCTAGTTTGTGTAATCTAACAAGATATACAATTTAGTAGATTAACCACATTTGTAACATAGTTTGTTTAGAAAACAAACGCCTTCTTTGCCGAACACAGTACTGTGTGAAATAAGGCTGTTCTGTTCCCGAAATCAGTTGCTTTCTTGAGAAGAGTCTTGAGTGCAGCAAGATCAAACTTTCCTAGTTTTTGTAATCTAACAAGATGTACAATTTCGTAGATTAACCACATTTCTAACGTAGTTTGTTTAGAAAACAAACACCTTCATTGCCAAACACAGTACTGTGTGAAATAAGGCTATTCTGTTCCCCAAATCAGTTGGTTTCTTACGAAGAGTCTTCAGTGCAGCAAGATCAAACTTTCCTAGTTTGTGTAATCTAACAAGATGTACAATTTAGTAGATTAACCACATTTCTAACGTAGTTTGTTTAGAAAACAAACACCTTCATTGCGAACACAGTACTGTGTGAAATAAGCGTGTTCTGATCCCCAAATCAGTTGCTTTCTTACGAAGAGTCTTCAGTGCAGCAAGATCAAACTTTCCTAGTTTGTGTAATCTAACAAGATGTAGAATTTAGTAGATTAACCACATTTCTAACGTAGTTTGTTTAGAAAACAAACACCTTCATTGCGAACACAGTACTGTGTGAAATAAGCTTGTTCTGTTCCCCAAATGAGTTGCTTTCTTCAAAAAGAGTCTTCAGTGCAGCAAGATCAAACTTTCCTAGTTTGTGTAATCTAACAAGATATACAATTTAGTAGATTAACCACATTTCTAACCTAGTTTGTTTAGAAAACAAACGCCTTCATTGCCGAACACAGTACTGTGTGAAATAAGGCTGTTCTGTTCCCCAAATCAGTTGCTTTCTTGAGAAGAGTCTTCAGTGCAGCAAGATCAAACTTTCCTAGTTTGTGTAATCTAACAAGATGTAGAATTTAGTAGATTAACCACATTTCTAACGTAGTTTGTTTAGAAAACAAACACCTTCATTGCCGAACACAGTACTGTGTGAAATAAAGCTGTTCTGTTCCCTAAATGAGTTGCTTTCTTACTGAAGAGTCTTCAGTGCAGCAAGATCAAAATTTTCCTAGTTTGTGTAATCTAACAAGATGTACAATTTAGTAGATTAACCACATTTCTAACGTAGTTTGTTTAGAAAACAAACACCTTCATTGCCGAACACAGTACTGTTTGAAATAAGGCTATTCTGTTCTCCAAATCAGTTGCTTTCTTACGAAGAGTCTTCAGTGCAGCAAGATCAAACTTTCTTAGTTTGTGTAATCTAACAAGATGTAGAATTTAGTAGATTAACCACATTTATAACGTAGTTTGTTTAGAAAACAAACACCTTCATTGCGAACACAGTACTGTGTGAAATAAGGCTAGTTCTGTTCTCCAAATGAGTTGCTTTCTTACGAAGAGTCTTCAGTGCAGCAAGATCAAACTTTCCTAGTTTGTGTAATCTAACAAGATGTACAATTTGGTAGATTAACCACATTTCTAACGTAGTTTGTTTAGAAAACAAACCCCTTCATTGCCGAACACAGTACTGTTTGAAATAAGGCTGTTCTGATCCCCAAATGAGTTGTTTTTTTACGAAGAGTCTTCAGTGCAGCAAGATCAAACTTTCCTAGTTTGTGTAATCTAACAAGATGTACAATTTAGTAGATTAACCACATTTCTAACGTAGTTTGTTTAGAAAACAAACACCTTCATTGTTTAACACAGTACTGTGTGAAATAAGGCTATTCTGTTCCTCCAAATCAGTTGCTTTCTTGCAAAGAGTCTTCAGTGCAGCAAGATCAAACTTTCTTAGTTTGTGTAATCTAACAAGATGTACAATTTAGTAGATTAACCACATTTCTAATGTAGTTTGTTTAGAAAACAAACACCTTCATTGCCGAACACAGTACTGTGTGAAATAAGGCTATTCTGTTCTCCAAATGAGTTGCTTTTTACGAGAAGAGTCTTCAGTGCAGCAAGATCAAACTTTCCTAGTTTGTGTAATCTAACAAGATGTACAATTTAGTAGATTAACCACATTTCTAACGTAGTTGTTTAGAAAACAAACACCTTCATTGCCGAACACAGTACTGTGTGAAATAAGGCTGTTCTGTTCCCGAAATCAGTTGCTTTCTTGAGAAGAGTCTTGAGGGCAGCAAGATCAAACTTTCCTAGTTTTTGTAATCTAACAAGATGTACAACTTAATAGATTACCTTCATTTCTAAAAGTAGTTTGTTTAGAAAACAAACCCATTAATTGCCGAACACAGTACTGTGTGAAATAAGGCTGTTCTGTTCCCCAAATGAGTTGGTTTCTTACGAAGAGTCTTCAGTGCAGCAAGATCAAACTTTCCTAGTTTGTGTAATCTAACAAGATGTACAATTTAGTAGATTAACCACATTTCTAACGTAGTTTGTTTAGAAAACAAACGCCTTCATTGCCGAACACAGTACTGTGTGAAATAAGGGTATTCTGTTCCCCAAATGAGTTGCTTTCTTACGAAGAGTCTTCAGTGCAGCAAGATCAAACTTTCCTAGTTTGTGTAATCTAACAAGATGTACAACTTAGTAGATTAACCACATTTCTAACATAGTTTGTTTAGAAAACAAACGCCTTCATTGCGAACACAGTACTGTGTGAAATAAGGCGTGTTCTGTTCTCCAAATCAGTTGTTTTCTTACGAAGAGTCTTCAGTGCAGCAAGATCAAACTTTCCTAGTTTGTGTAATCTAACAAGATGTACAATTTAGTAGATTAACCACATTTCTAACGTAATTTGTTTAGAAAACAAACACCTTCATTGCTGAACACAGTACTATGTGAAATAAAATTATTCTGTTCTCCAAATGAGTTGCTTTCTTACGAAGAGTCTTCAGTGCAGCAAGATCAAACTTTCCTAGTTTGTGTAATCTAACAAGATGTAGAATTTAGTAGATTAACCACATTTCTAACGTAGTTTGTTTAGAAAACAAACACCTTCATTGCAAACACAGTACTGTGTGAAATAAGGCTAGTTCTGTTGTACAAATGAGTTGCTTTCTTATGAAGAGTCTTCAGTGCAGCAAGATCAAACTTTCCTAGTTTGTGTAATCTAACAAGATGTACAATTTAGTAGATTAACCACATTTCTAACATAGTTTGTTTAGAAAACAAACGCCTTCATTGCCAGAACACAGTACTGTGTGAAATAAGGCTGTTCTGTTCCCCAAATCAGTTGCTGTCTTGAGAAGAGTCTTGAGGGCAGCAAGATCAAACTTTCCTAGTTTTGTGTAATCTAACAAGATATACAATTTAGTAGATTAACCACATTTGTAACGTAGTTTGTTTAGAAAACAAACGCCTTCATTGCCGAACACAGTACTGTGTGAAATAAGCGTGTTCTGATCCCCAAATCAGTTGCTTTTCTTACGAAGAGTCTTCAGTGCAGCAAGATCAAACTTTCCAGTTTGTGTAATCTAACAAGATGTAGAATTTCGTAGATTAACCACATTTCTAACGTAGTTTGTTTAGAAAACAAACACCTTCATTGCCGAACACAGTACTGTGTGAAATAAGGCTATTCTGTTCTCCAAATGAGTTGCTTTCTTAAAGAAGTGTCTTCAGTGCAGCAAGATGAAACTTTCCTAGTTTGTGTAATCTAACAAGATGTACAATTTAGTAGATGAACCACATTTCTAACATAGTTTATTTAGGAAACAAACGCTTTCATTGCCGAACACAGTACTGTGTGAAATAAGGCTGTTCTGTTCCCGAAATCAGTTGCTTTCTTCAGAAGAGTCTTGAGGGCAGCAAGATCAAACTTTCCTAGTTTGTGTAATCTAACAAGATGTAGAATTTCGTAGATTAACCACATTTCTAACGTAATTTGTTTAGAAAACAAACGGTTCATTGCCGAACACAGTACTGTGTGAAATAAGATTGTCCTGATCCCCAAATGAGTTGCTTTCTTAAGAAGAGTCTTCAGTGCAGCAAGATCAAACTTTCTTACTTTGTGTAATCTAACAAGATGTAGAATTTAGTAGATTAACCACATTTCTAACGTAGTTTGTTTAGAAAACAAACACCTTCATTGCCGAACACAGTACTGTGTGAAATAAGGCTGTTCTGTTCCCAAATCAGTTGCTTTCTTTTTGAGAAGAGTCTTGAGGGCAGCAAGATCAAACTTTCCTAGTTTTTGTAATCTAACAAGATGTACAACTTAATAGACTACCTTCATTTCTAAAATAGTTTGTTTAGAAAACAAACCCATTCATTGCCGAACACAGTACTGTGTGAAATAAGGCTGTTCTGTTCCCCAAATGAGTTGATTTCTTACGAAGAAGACTCTTCAGTGCAGCAAGATCAAACTTTCCTAGTTTGTGTAATCTAACAAGATATACAATTTAGTAGATTAACCACATTTGTAACGTAGTTTGTTTAGAAAACAAACCCCTTCATTGCCGAACACAGTACTGTGTGAAATAAGCTTGTTTTGATCCCCAAATCAGTTGCTTTCTTACGAAGAGTCTTCAGTGCAGCAAGATCAAACTTTCCTAGTTTGTGTAATCTAACAAGATGTAGAATTTCGTAGATTAACCACATTTCTAACGTAGTTTGTTTAGAAAACAAACACCTTCATTGCCAAACACAGTACTGTGTGAAATAAGGGTATTCTGTTCTCCAAATGAGTTGCTTTCTTACGAAGAGTCTTCAGTGCAGCAAGATCAAACTTTCCTAGTTTGTGTAATCTAACAAGATGTACAACTTAGTAGATTAACCACATTTCTAACGTAGTTTGTTTAGAAAACAAACGCCTTCATTGCCGAACACAGTACTGTGTGAAATAAGCGTGTTCTGATCCCCAAATCAGTTGCTTTCTTACGAAGAGTCTTCAGTGCAGCAAGATCAAACTTTCCTAGTTTGTGTAATCTAACAAGATGTACAATTTAGTAGATTAACCACATTTATAACGTAGTTTGTTTAGAAAACAAACCCCTTCATTGCCGAACACAGTACTGTGTGAAATAAGGCTGTTCTGATCCCCAAATCAGTTGCTTTCTTATGAAGAGTCTTCAGTGCAGCAAGATCAAACTTTCCTAGTTTGTGTAATCTAACAAGATGTACAATTTAGTAGATTAACCACATTTCTAACGTAGTTTGTTTAGAAAACAAACGCCTTCATTGCCGAACACAGTACTGTGTGAAATAAGGCTATTCTGATCCCCAAATCAGTTGCTTTCTTACGAAGAGTCTTCAGTGCAGCAAGATCAAACTTTCCTAGTTTGTGTAATCTAACAAGATGTACAATTTCGTAGATTAACCACATTTCTAACGTACTTTGTTTAGAAAACAAACACCTTCATTGCCGAACACAGTACTGTGTGAAATAAGGCTATTCTGTTCTCCAAATGAGTTGCTTTCTTACGAAGAGTCTTCAGTGCAGCAAGATCAAAATTTTCCTAGTTTGTGTAATCTAACAAGATGTACAATTTAGTAGATTAACCACATTTCTAACGTAATTTGTTTAGAAAACAAACGCCTTCATTGCCACCACAGTACTGTGTGAAATAAGATTGTTCTGATCCCCAAATCAGTTGCTTTCTTACGAAGAGTCTTCAGTGAAGCAAGATCAAACTTTCTTACTTTGTGTAATCTAACAAGATGTAGAATTTAGTAGATTAACCACATTTCTAACGTAGTTTGTTTAGAAAACAAACACCTTCATTGCGAATGCAGTACTGTGTGAAGTAAGCTAGTTCTGTTCTACAAATGAGTTGCTTTCTTACGAAGAGTCTTCAGTGCAGCAAGATCAAACTTTCTTAGTTTGTGTAGTATAACAAGATGTACAACTTAGTAGATTAACCACATTTCTAACGTAGTTTGTTTAGAAAACAAACCCCTTCATTGCCGAACACAGTACTGTGTTATATAAGCCTGTTCTGATCTCCAAATGAGTTGCTTTCTTACGAAGAGTCTTCAATTCAGCAAGATCAAACTTTCATAGTTTGTGTAATCTAAAAAGATGTATAACATAGTAGATTAACCACATTTCTAACGTAATTTGTTTAGAAAACAAACGCCTTCATTGCCGAACACAGTACTGTGTGAAATAAGCTTGTTCTGATCCCAAAATCAGTTGCTTTCTTACGAAGAGTCTTCAGTGCAGCAAGATCAAACTTTCTTAGTTTGTGTAATCTAACAAGATGTACAACTTAGTAGATTAACCACATTTCTAATGTAGTTTGTTTAGAAAACAAACCCCTTCATTGCCGAACACAGTACTGTGTGAAATAAGCCTGTTCTGATAACCAAATGAGTTGCTTTCTTACGAAGAGTCTTCAATGCAGCAAGATCAAACTTTCCTAGTTTGTGTAATCTAACAAGATGTAGAATTTAGTAGATTAACCACATTTCTAACGTAGTTTGTTTAGAAAACAAACACCTTCATTGCCGAACACAGTACTGTGTGAAATAAAGGCTGGTCTGTTCGCCAAATGAGTTGCTTTCTTACGAAGAGTCTTCAGTGCAGCAAGATCAAACTTTCCTAGTTTGTGTAATCTAACAAGATGTACAACTTAGTAGATTAACCACGTTTCTAACATAGTTTGTTTAGAAAACAAACCGCTTCATTGCCGAACACAGTACGGTGTGAAATAAGCCTGTTCTGATCACCAAATGAGTTGCTTTGTTACGAAGAGTCTTCATTGCAGCAACTTCAAACTTTCCATGTTTGTGTAATCTACCAAGATGTAGAATTTAGTAGATTAACCACATTTCTAACGTAGTTTGTTTAGAAAAGAAACGCCTTCATTGCCGAACACAGTACTGTGTGAAATTAGTCTGTTCGGTTCCCCAAATTAGTTGCTTTCTTACGAAGAGTATTCAGTGCAGCAAGATCAAACTTTCCTAGTATGTGCAATCTAACAAGATGTACAACTTAGTAGATTAACCACATTTCTAACATAGTTTGTTTAGAAAACAAACGCCTTCATTGCCGAACACAGTACTGTGTGAAATAAGCGTGTTCTGATCCCCAAATCAGTTGCTTTCTTACGAAGAGTCTTCAGTGCAGCAAGATCAAACTTTCCTAGTTTGTGTAATCTAACAAGATGTACAACTTAGTAGATTAACCACATTTCTAACGTAATTTGTTTAGAAAACAAACGCCTTCATTGCCGAACACAGTACTGTGTGAAATAAATTGTTCTGATCCCCAAATCAGTTGCTTTCTTACGAAGAGTCTTCAATGCAGCAAGATCGAACTTTCTTACTTTGTGTAATCTAACAAGATGTAGAATTTAGTAGATTAACCACATTTCTAACGTAGTTTGTTTAGAAAACAAACACCTTCATTGCCGAACACAGTACTGTGTGAAATAAGGCTGTTCTGTTCCCGAAATCAGTTGCTTTCTTGAGAAGAGTCTTGAGGGCAGCAAGATCAAACTTTCCTAGTTTTTGTAATCTAACAATTTGTACAACTTAATAGACTACCTTCATTTCTAAAGTAGTTTGTTTAGAAAACAAACCCATTGATTGCAGAACACAGTACTGTGTGAAATAAGGCTGTTCTGTTCCCCAAATGAGTCGTTTTCTTATGAAGACTCTTCAGTGCAGCAAGATCAAACTTTCCTAGTTTGTGTAATCTAACAAGATATACAATTTAGTAGATTAACCACATTTGTAACGTAGTTTGTTTAGAAAACAAACGCCTTCATTGCCGAACACAGTACGGTGTGAAATAAGCGTGTTCTGATCCCCAAATCAGTTGCTTTCTTACGAAGAGTCTTCAGTGCAGCAAGATCAAACTTTCCTAGTTTGTGTAATCTACCAAGATGTAGAATTTCGTAGATTAACCACATTTCTAACGTAGTTCGTTTAGAAAACAAACACCTTCATTGCCGAACACAGTACTGTGTGAAATAAGGGTATTCTGTTCTCCAAATGAGTTGCTGTCTTGAGAAGAGTCTTGAGGGCAGCAAGATCAAACTTTCCTCGTTTGTGTAATCTAACAAGATGTACAACTTAGTAGATTAACCACATTTCTAACGTAGTTTGCTTAGAAAACAAACGCCTTCATTGCCGAACACAGTACTGTGTGAAATAAGCGTGTTCTGATCCACAAATCAGTTGCTTTCTTACGAAGAGTCTTCAATGCAGCAAGATCAAACTTTCCTAGTTTGTGTAATCTAACAAGATGTACAATTTAGTAGATTAACCACATTCCTAACATAGTTTGTTTAGAAAACAAACGCCTTCATTGCCGAACACAGTACTGTGTGAAATAAGGCTGTTCTGTTCCCGAAATCAGTTGCTTTCTTGAGAAGAGTCTTGAGGGCAGTAAGGTCAAACTTTCCTAGTTTTTGTAATCTAACAAGATGTACAACTTTATAGACTACCTTCATTTCTAAAGTAGTTTGTTTAGAAAACAAACCCATTCATTGCCTAACACAGTACTGTGTGAAATAAGGCTGTTCTGTTCCCCAAATGAGTTGGTTTCTTACGAAGACTCTTCAGTGCAGCAAGATCAAACTTTCCTAGTTTGTGTAATCTAACAAGATGTACAACTTAGTAGATTAACCACATTTCTAACGGAGGTTGTTTAGAAAACAAACACCTTCATTGCCGAACACAGTACTATGTGAAATAAGGCTATTCTGTTCTCCAAATGAGTTGCTTTCTTACGAAGAGTCTTCAGTGCAGCAAGATCAAACTTTCCTAGTTTGTGTAATCTAACCAGATGTACAACTTAGTAGATTAACCACGTTTGTAACATAGTTTGTTTAGAAAACAACCCCCTTCATTGCCGAACACAGTACGGTGTGAAATAAGCCTGTTCTGTTCACCAAATGAGTTGCTTTGTTTCGAAAGTCTTCAGTGTAGCAAGATGAAACTTTCCTAGTTTGTGTAATCTAACAAGATATACAATTTAGTAGATTAACCACATTTGTTACGTAGTTTGTTTAGAAAACAAACGCCTTCATTGCCGAACAGAGTACTGTGTGAAATAAGCGTATTCTGATCCCCAAATCAGTTCCTTTCTTACGAAGAGTCTTCAGTGCAGCAAGATTAAACTTTCCTAGTTTGTGTAATCTAACAAGATGTAGAATTTCGTAGATTAACCACGTTTCTAACGTAGTTTGTTTAGAAAACAAACACCTTCATTGCCGAACACAGTACTGTGTGAAATAAGGTTATTCTGTTCTCCAAATGAGTTGCTTTCTTACGAAGAGTCTTCAGTGCAGCAAGATCAAACTTTCCTAGTTTGTGTAATCTAACAAGATGTACAACTTAGTAGATTAACCACATTTCTAACGTAGTTTGTTTAGAAAACAAACGCCTTCATTGCCGAACACAGTACTGTGTGAAATTAGTCTGTTCGGTTCCCCAAATTAGTTGCTTTCTTACGAAGAGTATTCAGTGCAGCAAGATCAAACTTTCCTAGTATGTGTAATCTAACAAGATGTACAACTTAGTAGATTAACCACATTTCTAACGTAGTTTGTTTAGAAAACAAACACCTTCATTGCAAACACAGTACTGTGTGAAATAAGCTAGTTCTGTTCTCCAAATCAGTTGCTTTCTTACGAAGAGTCTTCAGTGCAGCAAGATCAAACTTTCCTAGTTTGTGTAATCTTACAAGATGTACAACTTAGTAGATTAACCACATTTCTAACATAGTTTGTTTAGAAAACAAACGCCTTCATTGCCGAACACAGTACTGTGTGAAATAAGGCTGTTCTGTTCCCGAAATCAGTTGCTTTCATGAGAAGAGTCTTGAGGGCAGCAAGATCAAACTTTCCTAGTTTGTGTAATCTAACAAGATATACAATTTAGTAGATTAAACACATTTGTAACGTAGTTTGTTTAGAAAACAAACGCCTTCGTTGCCGAACACACTACTGTGTTAAATAAGCGTGTTCTGATCCCCAAATCAGTTGCTTTCTTACGAAGAGTCTTCAGTGCAGCAAGATCAAACTTTCCTAGTTTGTGTAATCTAACAAGATATACAATTTAGTAGATTAACCACATTTCTAAAGTAGTTTGTTTAGAAAACAAACACCTTCATTGCCGAACACAGTACTATGTGAAATAAGGCTATTCTGTTCTCCAAATGAGTTGCTTTCTTACGAAGACTCTTCAATGCAGCAAGATCAAACTTTCCTAGTTTGTGTAATCTAACAAGATGTATGACATAGTAGATTAACCACATTTCTAACGTAATTTGTTGAGAAAACAAACGCCTTCATTGCTGAACACAGTACTGTGTGAAATAAGCTTGTTCTGATCCCCAAATCAGTTGGTTTCTTACGAAGAGTCTTCAGTGCAGCAAGATCAAACTTTCTTAGTTTGTGTAATCTAACAAGATGTACAACTTAGTAGATTAACCACATTTCTAACGTAGTTTGTTTAGAAAACAAACACCTTCATTGCTGAACACAGTACTGTGTGAAATAAGGCTATTCTGTTCTCCAAATGAGTTGCTTTCTTACAAAGAGTCTTCAGTGCAGCAAGATCAAAATTTCCTAGTTTGTGTAATCTAACAAGGTGTACAATTTAGTAGATTAACCACATTTATAACGTAGTTTGTTTAGAAAAGAAACACCTTCAGTGCCGAACACCGTACTATGTGAAATAAGGCGATTCTGTTCTCCAAATGAGTTGCTTTCTGACGATGAGTCTTCAGTGCAGCAAGATCAAACTTTCCTAGTTTGTGTAATCTAACAAGATATACAATTTAGTAGATTAACCACATTTGTAACGTAGTTTGTTTAGAAAACAAACGCCTTCATTGCCGAACACAGTACTGTGTGAAATAAGCGTGTTCTGATCCGCAAATCAGTTGCTTATTTACGAAGAGTCTTCAGTGCAGCAAGATCAAACTTTCCTAGTTTGTGTAATCTAACAAGATGTAGAATTTCGTAGATTAACCACATTTCTAACGTAGTTTGTTGAGAAAACAAACACCTTCATTGCTGAACACAGTACTATGTGAAATAAGGCTATTCTGTTCTCCAAATGAGTTGCTTTCTTACGAAGAGTCTTCAGTGCAGCAAGATCAAACTTTCCTAGTTTGTGTAATCTAACAAGATGTACAACTTAGTTGATTAACCACGTTTGTAACATAGTTTGTTAAGAAAACAACCCCCTTCATTGCCGAACACAGTACGGTGTGAAATAAGCCTGTTCTGTTCACCAAATGAGTTGCTTTCTTTCGAAGAGTCTTCAGTGCAGCAAGATGAAACTTTCCTAGTTTGTGTAATCTAACAAGATATACAATTTAGTAGATTAACCACATTTGTAACGTAGTTTGTTTAGAAAACAAACGCCTTCATTGCCGAACACAGTACTGTGTGAAATAAGCGTATTCTGATCCCCAAATCAGTTGCTTTCTTACGAAGAGTCTTCAGTGCAGCAAGATTAAACTTTCCTAGTTTGTGTAATCTAACAAGATGTACAACTTAGTAGATTAACCACATTTCTAACGTAGTTTGTTTAGAAAACAAACACCTTCATTGCCGAACACAGTACTGTGTGAAATAAGGGTATTCTGTTCTCCAAATGAGTTGCTTTCTTACGAAGAGTCTTCAGTGCAGCAAGATCAAACTTTCCTAGTTTGTGTAATCTAACAAGATGTACAACTTAGTAGATTAACCACATTTCTAACGTAGTTTGTTTAGAAAACAAACACCTTCATTGCCGAACACAGTACTGTGTGAAATAAGCGTGTTCTGATCCCCAAATCAGTTGCTTTCTTACGAAGAGTCTTCAGTGCAGCAAGATCAAACTTTCCTAGTTTGTGTAATCTAACAAGATGTACAATTTAGTAGATTAACCACATTTCTAACATAGTTTGTTTAGAAAACAAACGCCTTCATTGCCGAACACAGTACTGTGTGAAATAAGGCTGTTCTGTTCCCGAAATCAGTTGCTTTCTTGAGAAGAGTCTTGAGGGCAGCAAGATCAAACTTTCCTAGTTTTTGTAATCTAACAAGATGTACAACTTAATAGACTACCTTCATTTCTAAAGTAGTTTGTTTAGAAAACAAACCCATTCATTGCCGAACACAGTACTGTGTGAAATAAGGCTGTTCTGTTCCCCAAATGAGTTGGTTTCTTACGAAGACTCTTCAGTGCAGCAAGATCAAACTTTCTTAGTTTGTGTAATCTAACAAGATGTACAACTTAGTGGATTAACCACATTTCTAACGTAGTTTGTTTAGAAAACAAACACCTTCATTGCCGAACACAGTACTATGTGAAATAAGGCTATTCTGTTCTCCAAATGCGTTGCTTTCTTACGAAGAGTCTTCAGTGCAGCAAGATCAAACTTTCCTAGTTTGTGTAATCTAACAAGATGTACAATTTAGTAGATTAACCACATTTCTAACGTACTTTGTTTAGAAAACAAACCCCTTCATTGCCGAACACAGTACTGTGTGATATAAGCCTGTTCTGATCCCCAAATGAGTTGCCTTCTTACGAAGAGTCTTCAATGCAGCAAGATCAAACTTTCCTAGTTTGTGTAATCTAACAAGAAGTATAACATAGTAGATTAACCACATTTCTAACGTAATTTGTTTAGAAAACAAACGCCTTCATTGCCGAACACAGTACTGTGTGAAATAAGCTTGTTCTGATCCCCAAATCAGTTGCTTTCTTACGAAGAGTCTTCAGTGCAGCAAGATCAAACTTTCTTAGTTTGTGTAATCTAACAAGATGTACAACTTAGTAGATTAACCACATTTCTAACGTAGTTTGTTTACAAAACAAACCCCTTCATTGCCGAACACAGTACTGTGTGAAATAAGCCTGTTCTGATAACCAAATGAGTTGCTTTCTTACGAAGAGTCTTCAATGCAGCAAGATCAAACTTTCCTAGTTTGTGTAATCTAACAAGATGTAGAATTTAGTAGATTAACCACATTTCTAACGTAGTTTGTTTAGAAAACAAACACCTTCATTGCCGAACACAGTACTGTGTGAAATAAGGCTGGTCTGTTCCCAAATGAGTTGCTTTCTTACGAGAAGAGTCTTCAGTGCAGCAAGATCAAACTTTCCTAGTTTGTGTAATCTAACAAGATGTACAATTTAGTAGATTAACCACGTTTCTAACATAGTTTGTTTAGAAAACAAAGCCCCTTCATTGCCGAACACAGTACTGTGTGAAATAAGCCTGTTCTGATCACCAAATGAGTTGCTTTCTTACGAAGAGTCTTCAGTGCAGCAAGATCAAACTTTCTAGTTTGTGTAATCTAACAAGATGTAGAATTTAGTAGATTAACCACATTTCTAACGTAGTTTGTTTAGAAAACAAACACCTTCATTGCTGAACACAGTACTATGTGAAATAAGGCTATTCTGTTCTCCAAATGAGTTGCTTTCTTACGAAGACTCTTCAATGCAGCAAGATCAAACTTTCCTAGTTTGTGTAATCTAACAAGATGTATGACATAGTAGATTAACCACATTTCTAACGTAATTTGTTTAGAAAACAAACGCCTTCATTGCCGAACACAGTACTGTGTGAAATAAGCTTGTTCTGATCCCCAAATCAGTTGCTTTCTTACGAAGAGTCTTCAGTGCAGCAAGATCAAACTTTCTTAGTTTGTGTAATCTAACAAGATGTACAACTTAGTAGATTAACCACATTTCTAACGTAGTTTGTTTAGAAAACAAACACTTTCATTGCCGAACACAGTAAGGTGTTAAATAAGGCTATTCTGTTCTCTAAATGAGTTGCTTTCTAACAAAGAGTCTTCAGTGCAGCAAGATCAAAAATTCCTAATTTGTGTAATCTAACAAGGTGTACAATTTAGTAGATTAACCACATTTATAACGTAGTTTGTTTAGAAAAGAAACACCTTCAGTGCCAAACACCGTACTATGTGAAATAAAGCGATTCTGTTCTCCAAATGAGTTGCTTTCTGACGATGAGTCTTCAGTGCAGCAAGATCAAACTTTCCTAGTTTGTGTAATCTAACAAGATATACAATTTAGTAGATTAACCACATTTGTAACGTAGTTTGTTTAGAAAACAAACGCCTTCATTGCCGAACACAGTACTGTGTGAAATAAGCGTGTTCTGATCCCCAAATCAGTTGCTTTCTTACGAAGAGTCTTCAGTGCAGCAAGATCAAACTTTCCTAGTTTGTGTAATCTAACAAGATGTAGAATTTAGTAGATGAACCACATTTCTAACGTAGTTTGTTTAGAAAACAAACCCCTTCATTGCCGAACACAGTACTGGGTGAAATAAGGCTATTCTGTTCTCCAAATGAGTTGCTTTCTTAGGAAGAGTCTTCAGTGCAGCAAGATCAAACTTTGCTAGTTTGTGTAATCTAACAAGATGTACAATTTAGTAGATTAACCACATTTCTAACGTAATTTTTTAAAAAACAAACGCCTTCATTGCCGAACACAGTACTGTGTGAAATAAGCTTGTTCTGATCCCCAAATCAGTTGCTTTACGAAGAGTCTTCAGTGCAGCAAGATCAAACTTTCCTAGTTTGTGTAATCTAACAAGATGTACAATTTCGTAGATTAACGACATTTCTAACGTAGTTTGTTTAGAAAACAAACACCTTCATTGCAAACACAGTACTATGTGAAATAAGGCTATTCTGTTCTCCAAATGAGTTGCTTTCTTACGAAGAGTCTTCAGTGCAGCAAGATCAAACTTTCCTTGTTTGTGTAATCTAACAAGATGTACAACTTAGTAAATTAACCACGTTTGTAACATAGTTTGTTTAGAAAACAAACCCCTTCATTGCTGAACACAGTACGGTGTGAAATAAGCCTCTTCTGATCACCAAATGAGTTGCTTTCTTACGAAGAGTCTTCAGTGCAGAAAGATCAAACTTTGCTAGTTTGTGTAATCTAACAAGATGGACAACATAGTAGATTAACCACGTTTGTAACATAGTTTGTTTAGAAAACAACCCCCTTCATTGCAGAACACAGTACGGTGTGAAATAAGCCTGTTTGACCACCAAATGAGATGTTTTCTTTCGAAGAGTCTTCAGTGCAGCAAGATGAACCTTTCCTAGTTTGTGTAATCTAACAAGATATACAATTTAGTAGATTAACCACATTTGTAACGTAGTTTGTTTAGAAAACAAACGCCTTCATTCCCGAACACAGTACTGTGTGAAATAAGCGTATTCTGATCCCCAAAACAGTTGCTTTCTTACGAAGAGTCTTCAGTGCAGCAAGATTAAACTTTCCTAGTTTGTGTAATCTAACAAGAGGTAGAATTTCGTAGATTAACCACATTTCTAACGTAGTTTGTTTAGAAAACAAACACCTTCATTGCCGAACACAGTACTGTGTGAAATAAGGGTATTCTGTTCTCCAAATGAGTTGCTTTCTTACGAAGAGTCTTCAGTGCAGCAAGATCAAACTTTCCTAGTTTGTGTAATCTAACAAGATGTACAACTTAGTAGATTAACCACGTTTGTAACATAGTTTGTTTAGAAAACAACCCCCTTCATTGCCAAACACAGTACGGTGTGAAATAAGCCTGTTCTGATCACCAAATGAGATGCTTTCTTTCGAATAGTCTTCAGTGCAGCAAGATGAAACTTTCCTAGTTTGTGTAATCTAACAAGATATACAATTTAGTAGATTAACCACATTTGTAACGTAGTTTGTTTAGAAAACAAACGCCTTCATTGCCGAACACAGTACTGTGTGAAATAAGCCTATTCTGATCCCCAAATCAGTTGCTTTCACGAAGAGTCTTCAGTGCAGCAAGATCAAACTTTCCTAGTTTGTGTAATCTAACAAGATGTAGAATTTCGTAGATTAACCACATTTCTAACGTAGTTTGTTTAGAAAACAAACACCTTCATTGCCGAACACAGTACTGTGTGAAATAAGGTTATTCTGTTCTCCAAATGAGTTGCTTTCTTACGAAGAGTCTTCAGTGCAGCAAGATCAAACTTTCCTAGTTTGTGTAATCTAACAAGATGTACAACTTAGTATATTAACCACATTTCTAACATAGTTTGTTTAGAAAACAAACACCTTCATTGCCGAACACAGTACTGTGTGAAATAAGGGTATTCTGTTCTCCAAATGAGTTGCTTTCTTATGAAGAGTTTTCAGTGCAGCAAGATCAAACTTTCCTAGTTTGTGTAATCTAACAAGATGTACAACTTAGTAGATTAACCACATTTCTAACGTAGTTTGTTTAGAAAACAAACGCCTTCATTGCCGAACACAATACTGTGTGAAATAAGCGTGTTCTGATCCCCAAATCAGTTGCTTTCTTACGAAGAGTCTTCAGTGCAGCAAGATCAAACTTTCCTAGTTTGTGTAATCTAACAAGATGTACAATTTAGTAGATTAACCACATTTCTAACGTAATTTGTTTAGAAAACAAACGCCTTCATTGCTAACACAGTACTGTGTGAAATAAGGCTGTTCTGATCCCCAAATGAGTTGCTTTCTTACGAAGAGTCTTCAGTGCAGCAAGATCAAACTTTCTTAGTTTGTGTAATGTAACAAGATGTACAACTTAGTGGATTAACCACATTTCTAACGTAGTTTGTTTAGAAAACAAACACCTTCATTGCCGAACACAGTACTATGTGAAATAAGGCTATTCTGTTCTCCAAATGAGTTGCTTTCTTACGAAGAGTCTTCAGTGCAGCAAGATCAAACTTTCCTAGTTTGTGTAATCTAACAAGATGTACAATTTAGTAGATTAACCACATTTCTAACGTACTTTGTTTAGAAAACAAACCCCTTCATTGCCGAACACAGTACTGTGTGATATAAGCCTGTTCTGATCCCCAAATGAGTTGCCTTCTTACGAAGAGTCTTCAATGCAGCAAGATCAAACTTTCCTAGTTTGTGTAATCTAACAAGATGTACAATTTAGTAGATTAACCACATTTCTAACGTAATTTGTTTAGAAAACAAACGCCTTCATTGCCGAACACAGTACTGTGTGAAATAAGCTTGTTCTGATCCCCAAATCAGTTGCTTTCTTACGAAGAGTCTTCAGTGCAGCAAGATCAAACTTTCTTAGTTTGTGTAATCTAACAAGATGTACAACTTAGTAGATTAACCACATTTCTAACGTAGTTTGTTTACAAAACAAACCCCTTCATTGCCGAACACAGTACTGTGTGAAATAAGGCTATTCTGTTCTCCAAATGAGTTGCTTTCTTACGAAGAGTCTTCAGTGCAGCAAGATCAAACTTTCCTAGTTTGTGTAATCTAACAAGATGTAGAATTTAGTAGATTAACCACATTTCTAACGTAGTTTGTTTAGAAAACAAACACCTTCATTGCAGAACACAGTACTGTGTGAAATAAGGCTATTCTGTTTCTCCAAATGAGTTGCTTTCTTACGAAAAGTCTTCAGTGCAGCAAGATCAAACTTTCCTAGTTTGTGTAATCTAACAAGATGTACAACTTAGTAGATTAACCACGTTTCTAACATAGTTTGTTTAGAAAACAAACCCCTTCATTGCCGAACACAGTACGGTGTGAAATAAGCCTGTTCTGATCACCAAATGAGTTGCTTTCTTACGAAGAGTCTTCAGTGCAGCAAGATCAAACTTTCCTAGTTTGTGTAATCTAACAAGATGTACAATTTAGTAGATTAACCACATTTCTAACGTAGTTTGTTTAGAAAACAAACACCTTCATTGCCGAACACAGTACTGTGTGAAATAAGGCTGTTCTGTTCCCGAAATCAGTTGCTTTCTTGAGAAGAGTCTTGAGGGCAGCAAGATCAAACATTCCTAGTTTGTGTAATCTAACAAGATATACAATTTAGTAGATTAACCACATTTGTAACGTACTTTGTTTAGAAAACAAACGCCTTCATTGCCGAACACAGTACTGTGTGAAATAAGGCTGTTCTGTTCCCCAAATGAGTTGCTTTCTTACGAAGAGTCTTCAGTGCAGCAAGATCAAACTTTCCTAGTTTGTGTAATCTAACAAGATATACAATTTAGTAGATTAACCACATTTTATAACGTAGTTTGTTTAGAAAACAAACACCTTCATTGCCGAACACAGTACTATGTGAAATAAGGCTATTCTGTTCTCCAAATGAGTTGCTTTCTTTACGAAGAGTCTTCAATGCAGCAAGATCAAACTTTCCTAGTTTGTGTAATCTAACAAGATGTACAATTTAGTAGATTAACCACATTTCTAACGTAATTTGTTTAGAAAACAAACGCCTTCATTGCCGAACACAGTACTGTGTGAAATAAGCTTGTTCTCATCCCCAAATCAGTTGCTTTCTTACGAAGAGTCTTCAGTGCAGCAAGATCAAACTTTCTTAGTTTGTGTAATCTAACAAGATGTACAACTTAGTAGATTAACCACATTTCTAACGTAGTTTGTTTAGAAAACAAACACTTTCATTGCCGAACACAGTACGGTGTGAAATAAGGCTATTCTGTTCTCCAAATGAGTTGCTTTCTTACAAAGAGTCTTCAGTGCAGCAAGATCAAACTTTCCTAGTTTGTGTAATCTAACAAGGTGTACAATTTAGTAGATTAACCACATTTATAACGTAGTTTGTTTAGAAAAGAAACACCTTCAGTGCCAAACACCGTACTATGTGAAATAAAGCGATTCTGTTCTCCAAATGAGTTGCTTTCTGACGATGAGTCTTCAGTGCAGCAAGATCAAACTTTCCTAGTTTGTGTAATCTAACAAGATATACAATTTAGTAGATTAACCACATTTGTAACGTAGTTTGTTTAGAAAACAAACGCCTTCATTGCCGAACACAGTACTGTGTGAAATAAGCGTGTTCTGATCCCCAAATCAGTTGCTTTCTTACGAAGAGTCTTCAGTGCAGCAAGATCAAACTTTCCTAGTTTGTGTAATCTAACAAGATGTAGAATTTCGTAGATTAACCACATTTCTACCGTAGTTTGTTTAGAAAACAAACCCCTTCATTGCCAAACACAGTACTGGGTGAAATAACGCTATTCTGTTCTCCAAATGAGTTGCTTTCTTACGAAGAGTCTTCAGTGCAGCAAGATCAAACTTTGCTAGTTTGTGTAATCTAACAAGATGTACAACTTAGTAGATTAACCACATTTCTAACGTAATTTTTTTAGAAAACAAACCTTCATTGCCGAACACAGTACTGTGTGAAATAAGCTTGTTCTGATCCCCAAATCAGTTGCTTTCTTACGAAGAGTCTTCAGTGCAGCAAGATCAAACTTTCCTAGTTTGTGTAATCTAACAAGATGTAGAATTTCGTAGATTAACGACATTTCTAACGTAGTTTGTTGAGAAAACAAACACCTTCATTGCTGAACACAGTACTATGTGAAATAAGGCTATTCTGTTCTCCAAATGAGTTGCTTTCTTACGAAGAGTCTTCAGTGCAGCAAGATCAAACTTTCCTTGTTTGTGTAATCTAACAAGATGTACAACTTAGTAAATTAACCACGTTTGTAACATAGTTTGTTTAGAAAACAACCCCCTTCATTGCGAACACAGTACGGTGTGAAATAAGCCTCTTCTGATCACCAAATGAGTTGCTTTCTTACGAAGAGTCTTCAGTGCAGAAAGATCAAACTTTGCTAGTTTGTGTAATCTAACAAGATGGACAACTTAGTAGATTAACCACGTTTGTAACATAGTTTGTTGAGAAAACAACCCCCTTCATTGCAGAACACAGTACGGTGTGAAATAAGCCTGTTCTGACCACCAAATGAGATGCTTTCTTTCGAAGAGTCTTCAGTGCAGCAAGATGAAACTTTCCTAGTTTGTGTAATCTAACAAGATATACAATTTAGTAGATTAACCACATTTGTAACGTAGTTTGTTTAGAAAACAAACGCCTTCATTCCCGAACACAGTACTGTGTGAAATAAAGCTATTCTGATCCCCAAATGAGTTGCTTTCTTACGAAGAGTCTTCAGTGCAGCAAGATCAAACTTTCCTAGTTTGTGTAATCTAACAAGATGTAGAATTTAGTAGATTAACCACATTTCTAACGTAGTTTGTTTAGAAAACAAACACCTTCATTGCCAAACACAGTACTGTGTGAAATAAGGGTATTCTGTTCTCCAAATGAGTTGCTTTCTTAGAAGAGTCTTCAGTGCAGCAAGATCAAACTTTCCTAGTTTGTGTAATCTAACAAGATGTACAACTTAGTAGATTAACCACATTTGTAACATAGTTTGTTTAGAAAACAACCCCCTTCATTGCCGAACACAGTACTGTGTGAAATAAGCCTGTTCTGATCCCAAATGAGATGCTTTCTTTCGAATAGTCTTCAGTGCAGCAAGATCAAACTTTCCTAGTTTGTGTAATCTAACAAGATGTACAATTTAGTAGATTAACCACATTTGTAACGTAGTTTGTTTAGAAAACAAACGCCTTCATTATAAACACAGTACTGTGTGAAATAAGCGTATTCTGATCCCCAAATCAGTTGCTTTCTTACGAAGAGTCTTCAGTGCAGCAAGATTAAACTTTCCTAGTTTGTGTAATCTAACAAGATGTAGAATTTCGTAGATTAACCACATTTCTAACGTAGTTTGTTTAGAAAACAAACACCTTCATTGCCGAACACAGTACTGTGTGAAATAAGGTTATTCTGTTTCTCAAATGAGTTGCTTTCTTTACGAAAGAGTCTTCAGTGCAGCAAGATCAAACTTTCCTAGTTTGTGTAATCTAACAAGATGTACAACTTAGTATATTAACCACATTTCTAACATAGTTTGTTTAGAAAACAAACACCTTCATTGCCGAACACAGTACTGTGTGAAATAAGGGTATTCTGTTCTCCAAATGAGTTGCTTTCTTATGAAGAGTTTTCAGTGCAGCAAGATCAAACTTTCCTAATTTGTGTAATCTAACAAGATGTACAACTTAGTAGATTAACCACATTTCTAACGTAGTTTGTTTAGAAAACAAACGCCTTCATTGCCGAACACAATACTGTGTGAAATAAGCGTGTTCTGATCCCCAAATCAGTTGCTTTCTTACGAAGAGTCTTCAGTGCAGCAAGATCAAACTTTCCTAGTTTGTGTAATCTAACAAGATGTACAATTTAGTAGATTAACCACATTTCTAACATAGTTTGTTTAGAAAACAAACGCCTTCATTGCCGAACACAGTACTGTGTGAAATAAGGCTGTTCTGTTCCCCAAATGAGTTGGTTTCTTACGAAGACTCTTCAGGGCAGCAAGATCAAACTTTCTTAGTTTGTGTAATCTAACAAGATGTACAACTTAATGGATTAACACACATTTCTATCGTAGTTTGTTTAGAAAACAAACACCTTCATTGCCGAACACAGTACTGTGTGAAATAAGGCTGTTCTGTTCTCCAAATGTGTTGCTTTCTTGAGAAGAGTCTTCAGTGCAGCAAGATCAAACTTTCCTAGTTTGTGTAATCTAACAAGAGTACAATTTAGTAGATTAACACATTTCTAACGTAGTTTGTTTAGAAAACAAAACCCCTTCATTGCCTGAACACAGTACTGTTTGATATAAGGCTGTTCTGATCCCCAAATCAGTTGCTTTCTTAGGAAGAGTCTTCAATGCAGCAAGATCAAACTTTTCCTAGTTTGTGTAATATAACAAGATGTATAATTTAGTAGATTAACCACATTTGTAACGTAATTTGTTTAGAAAACAAACGCCTTCATTGCCGAACACAGTACTGTGTGAAATAAGCTTGTTCTGATCCCCAAATCAGTTGCTTTTTACCAAGAGTTTTTCAGTGCAGCAAGATCAAACTTTCCTAGTTTGTGTAATCTAACAAGATGTACAACTTAGTAGATTAACACATTTTCTAACGTAGTTTGTTTAGAAAACAAACCCCCTTCATTGCCGAACACAGTACTGTGTGAAATAAGCTTGTTCTGGTCCCCAAATCAGTTGCTTTCTTACGAAGAGTCTTCAATGCAGCAAGATCAAACTTTCCTAGTTTTGTAATCTAACAAGATGGAATTTAGTAGATTAACCACATTTCTAACGTAGTTTGTTTAGAAAAAACAAACACCTTCATTGCCGAACACAGTACTGTGTGTGAAATAAGGCTATTCTGTTCTCCAAATGAGTTGCTTTCTTCTGAAGAGTCTTCAGTGCAGCAAGATCAAACTTTCCCTAGTTTGTGTAATCTAACAAGATGTACAACTTCAAGTAGATTAACCACATTTCTAACATATTTTGTTTAGAAAACAAACCCCTTCATTGCGAACACAGTACTGATTGTGAAAAATAAACCTGTTCTGATCACCAAATCAGTTGCTTTCTTTACGAAGAGTCTTCAGTGCAGCAACATCAAACTTTCCTAGTTTGTGTAATCTAACAAGATGTAGAATTTAGTAGATTAACCACATTTCTAACGTAGTTTGTTTAGAAAACAAACACCTTCATTGCCGAACACAGTACTATGTGAAATAAGACTATTCTATTCTCCAAATGAGTTGCTTTCTTACGAAGAGTCTTCAATGCAGCAAGATCAAACTTTCCTAGTTTGTGTAATCTAACAAGATGTACAATTTTAGTAGATTAACCAACATTTATAACGTAGTTTGTTTAGAAAAGCAAACACCTTCATTGCCAAACACAGTACTGTGTGAAATAAGGCTGCTCTGTTCCCAAATCAGTTGCTTTCATACGATGAGTCTTCAGGGCAGCAAGATCAAACTTTCTAGTTTGTGTAATCTAAGAAGATATACAATTTAGTAGATTAACCACATTTGTAACGTGAAGTTTGTTTAGAAAACAAAACGCCTTCATGCTTCGAACACAGTACTGTGTGAAATAAGCGTGTTCTGATCCCCAAAACAGTTGCTTTCTTACGAAGAGTCTTCAGTGCAGCAAGATCAAACTTTCCTAGTTTGTGTAATCTAACAAGATGTAGAATTTCGTAGATTAACCACATTTATAACGTAGTTTGTTTAGAAAACAAAAACACCTTCATTGCCGAACACAGTACTATGTGAAATAAGACTATTCTGTTCTCCCAAATGAGTTGCTTTCTTAAGACTCTTCAATGCAGCAAGATCAAACTTTCTAGTTTGTGTAATCTAACAAGATGTATGATTTAGTAGATTAACCTACATTTCTAACGTAGTTTGTTTAGAAAACAAACACCTTCATTGCCAAACACAGTACTGTGTGAAATAAGGGTATTCTGTTCTCCAAATCAGTTGCTTTCTTGAGAAGAGTCTTCAGGGCAGCAAGATCAAACTTTCTAGTTTGTAATCTAACAAGATGTACAACTTAGTAGATTAACCACATTTCTAAAGTAGTTTGTTTGAAAACAAACTTAATTTCTATTGTAAACACAGTACTGTGTGAAATAAAGGGTATTCTGTTCTCCAAATGAGTTGATTTCTAACTGAAGGCCTTCAGTGCAGCAAGATCAAACTTTCTAGTTTGTGTAATCTAACAAGATATACAATTTAGTAAGATTAACCACATTTTATAACGTAGTTTGTTTGAAAACAAGCCCCTTCATTGCCGAACACAGTATTGTGTGATATAAGCTGTTCTGATCCCCCAAATGATTTACTTTTCTTTGAAGATACTCCAATGCAACCACGATCAAACTTTCTAGTTTGTGTAATCTAACAAGATGTATAACATAATAGATTAACCACATTTCTAACGTAATTTGTTTTAGAAAA